>PVKM010006929.1:0-42876 GCA_004027735.1 Carollia perspicillata | reverse complement strand
GAAATTGGGGCTCAAATCAACAGTTTGGCCCAGAAGGAAGACATAAACATGCATCCAGAACAGAATGAAGAAACAAGAATTCAAAAAAACAAGGAGAGGCTCAGGAACCTCCAGGACAACTTTAAACATTCTAACATCTGAATCATAGAGGTGCCAGAAGGAGAAGAGGAAAAACAAGAAATTGAAAACTTATTTGAAAAAAACCATGAAGGAGAACATCCCCAATCTGGCAAAGGAAATAGACTTCCAGGAAGTCCAGGAAGCCCAGAGAGTCCCAAAGAAGTTGGACCCAAGGAAGCACACACCAAGGCACATCATACTTTAGTTACCCAAGATCAAAGATAAGGAGAGAATCTTAAAAGCTACAAGAGAAAAGGAGACAATTACCTATAAAGGAGTTCCTCCAAGACTATCAGCTGATTTCTCAAAATAAACTTTGCAGGCCAAAGGGGGCTGGAAAGAAGTATTCAAAGTCCTGAAAGGCAAGGACCTACATCCAAGATTGCTCTATCCAGCAAAACTATCATTTAGAATGGAAGGGCAGATAAAGTACTTCCAGATAAGATCAAGTTAAAGGAGTTCATCATCACCAAGTGCTTATGTATCAAATGTTAAAAGGACTTATCTAAGAAAACAGAGGGTTATTAGCAGGGAGTTGGAGGGCGGAGAATAGGTGAAAAGATACAGGGAATAAGAAGCATAAATGGTAGGTACAAAATAGACAGGGAGAGGTTAAGAACAGTATAATAAATGTAGAAGCCAAAGAATTTATATGTATGACCCATGGACATGAAATAAGGGAGGGGAATATGGGTGGAATGGGGTTTGCAGGGCAGAGGGGAATAAAGGGAAAATTGTAATAGCATAATCAATAAAAATATATATTTTAAAAAGGATACAGGATATATGGCTTACTCTTAGTGGCTTCCAAGGCAGACTATGAAGAGAGGTGTTGTTGGGTTTTTTTTTCAGTTTACATCAATAAACATGTATTATCTTACACTTCATGGAAGTGACAAACACTAATTTCTGCAGTATCCTACTGGTTACACAGGTCAGCCCTATTTGTTGTGGGAGTGGACCACACAAGGACATTAATATCAGGAGTTGAGAACCGTTGAGTCCATCTTGAAGACTGTTTAGCATAGTTGGCCCTCTGGCCCTCACTGATTCCTGTCCATGCAAAATTTACTCTCTCTCCCCAAGACCCCAAAAGTCACATCCCATTACAGTACCAGCTCAAGGTCCATAATTACATTGAGAGCCCATAGGACAGAAGAGTGGAGTTTTTGCAGAAGTACAAAGTTTTGGGGCTCATCTTCACTCCCAATGGTAGAAATGGAGACCAGGAGAGGGACGATATTTTGAGAATCACAAGGAGGTCTTTGGGCTCTGTTCATTCATGCCAAACACTTATTTAAACCATTTATTTAAAAAGTGTTGATGAATTAGAAAGTTCTGCTATATTTAAATTTGAATCTTTAATTTTAAATTAAAACATTCAAATATATAATGAGCCTGGGAAGCCATTATCTAGTAGGTCCCCATTGCATGAAAATAAACATAATTTCAAAGTCTGAGAAAGCATGTACTTTTAAAAACACATAATGGGAGAATATCAAGGAAGTATAGAAACATCTTTGCTATCCATTACACTCTAAGAAATAAGTTTCTATTGATAGCTGAGTTTCCTCAGAAAAGCTAAGTGTTAAACCTTTTAGTGTTAGAACTGTAAAACTTTTAAAATGTAAATAATTTAAAAGCATTTTACTTCCATCCCATCTTCTTAAACAAAGTATCATAGTAATAAAAATCTTCTATTGGTATCATTCTTTGTGGTTTACAAAGTACTTTCACAAACACTATCTTATATTATTATCCAACATCTTGGTGAAGTAGGCATATCATAGATTTGAGAAATTGGTGAGGTGGACAATCACTGGTATGTGTTTCACCCCAATGTAGATGAAAGTGAACATAATTGCTACTTCCTGTTGATTCTGGGTTATTATTGTCTAAAGATTATAAAGATGTTCCCATAAGGCAAGAATAACATACAATATAAGAGAACTTGATGAAGAATTTAACCATGTGGACAGATAGCAAGTGCTCTCAGAGATGCAAAGAGGTGTCAGAAATAAGGACTGGAATATCTGAGAGGACTTCCAGAGGCAACGAAACTTAGGCAGAGCTCCAAAGTTCTATCAGAATTTAGAAGGACAAGAGCCAGAGGAGGATCTAGTAAGCAAAGCATGCTCCTGGATATTTGAATCAGCAGTAGTTATTCAGTTGTATATATCTATTTGGCTGCAAATGGGTACCACTGCCTTGGTCAAATATCCCCTTTTCCCACCACTCCCTCTCTCACCTAAATTAGTCTCTGCGATGGCTAATTTTATATGTCTACTTATTTGGGCCATGGTATCCAGATATATGGTTAAACATTATTGTGGATGTTTCTGTGAGAGTATTTTTTAATTGTATTTACAGTTTAATCAGGAGAATTTTAGTGAAGCAGATTGCCCTCCATAATGTGTGTGGGCTACATCCAGTCAGCTGAAGGCCCAAATAAAACAGAGGTCTGATTTCCCCTAACCAAGAGGGAATTTTGCAGCAGACAGCCTTCAAACCTGAACTTCAACATCAGCTCTTCTCTGTATCTCCAGCTTGCCAACCCACCACTTCACCACCTGCCCACTATAAATTTTGGACTTGCCAGCCTCTGTATTCTCATGAACCAATTCTTTTAAATAAATTCTCCTCTCTCTCTCTCTCTCTCTCTCTCTCTCTCTCTCTCTCTCTCTCTCTCTCTGTCTCTCTCTCTCTCTCCCCCTCCCTCTCCCTCTCTCCCCCACTGTCTCTCATATACACATACACACATCCTATTAGTACCACTCTTCTGTAGAACCCTGAATAATACTGTCCCTTTCTCATAAATTATATAAATATTCATAAAGACAAAAGAAAATTATCCTGTGCAGAGTATGGACCTGTGCAGTGGGTAAAAAAAAGAAATTACATATAAAGTTGGTAGGATCAAAGACATTCCTGTTGCAAAAGAAGCCAGACTCTGGGAAGTGATTCTCAAAGTTCAGTCTGAGAATCACCTAGTCACAGAACATTAAAGGCCCTGTCTTTCAACCCTAACTGCTCTTCTCAGAACCAGTCCATCAGTTACCATGTCACCTCTACAGGTTTCACCTTGGAGCTTGCTCTGTGGCTTTCCCCAATACTATCCAAGAGGAGAGTTGTGCTGGATACAGTGTGGTTACCTTCTGCCAAACACTCAATCAATGTGAACAATTGGTCAAAATAACTGCTACTTCACATTCCACCTCAGGCTCATCGATATAGTGCGGGAGGTAGCAAACATTTTATGTAAAGGGCCATATAGTAAGTATTTCAGACTTTGTGGGCTAAGAGGCAAAAATTGAAGATATTCTTTTTGTATTTATATAACAAAAGAAAGAAAATTTCCATATATTTTTAATGATGAAATTAAAAATATTATAATAGTAATGGAGTAGAATTTTTTGTAATACAAGTAACTAGTGAGAAAAATTAAATTCTTTTTGGAGATATTTTATATATATTACATGCAAAGATACCTGTATAATAAATACTATTATTAGATATAGATATATAGATATTTCTTTTAAGAAATTGGCTCACAATTATGGGAGCTAGCAAGTCTAAAATCTGCACAGCCGATTCCCTATTCTGAGTCCAAAGCCTACAGTCAAGAGAATTCCCTCTTCCTTGGGAGATGGTCAGCCTTTCGTTTTATTCAGGCCTTTAGTTGATTGAATGAGGTCAGTCTTCTTCACTCAAAGTCCACCAATTTAAATGTTAATCTCACCTAAAAACATAGAAATGTCCACAATAATGTTTGACCAATATCTGGGCACCTCATGGCCTAGTCAAGCTAACACAAAGCTGTCATGGTGGAATAACATTTCACTTCACTGAAGTTCAGAATCAGTCGTCTTCATCATCAAATAAATTGCAAATGTTAGCTCATGAACCATAAAAAACAAGCTGAGGGACAGATTTGGCCTGTGAACAGCAGTTTGCCAACCCTTGTTATGAAATGATATTTTAATGAAAATAATAATAGTTATGTCCCTAAAAATAAAGATAATGAGAGCAAGTATTGTGTAGTTAGGAAAGGAAGCTAAAGTCCAACAGCATGGGATAAAGCTCCAACACTCTAACCTAGTAGCTACATGACCAGGCAAATTGTTTAGCCCTCCTATGCTTGTTTTCTCCTTTTTTAAATGCAAATAAAAGTATCAACCCCTACTAGCATTTCAAATACGGGACACTCTCTTATATTCCAAGCACCAAAAGTTCTGGTCCTGTGTTATAGCCCAACCACCAGGATTATTCCTGCTTAGTTTACTAATAGGCTCAGAGGAGTATGGGCTGGAGAGAAAGGGATGTGGAAGAATTTTGGTACTAGAAGTGATTCAGGACCCAACACACAGGAGATAGACTTTCCAACCTAGTCTTAGCTAACTGTGAGTTTACTGGAGGGGCAATAATTTTACCAAGAGGCTGGGAATTGGTGTCCTTAAAAATAAAGAATAAGCTCCCAGATTTAAATTCATTGATTTTTCTATCTAGTTTCTGTCTCTGTTCATCATGTTGAATTTCTTATCAATATCCCCAAATCAAACCACTGTTAAGGCAAATGTATCTATAGCTGTGCCCCTATAATGCCCACATCTTCGTAATGTGGCCAATTTTATGTAGATCTTAACTCTTAATTCTACTCATTTCAAAGAGAAGATTTTTTTAAAGAGATGAAATAATGAATTATGAAAAATAAAAAGATCTAGCCTTATTGCCTTGTTGAAGATTTGCTACCCATGACCCTTTAAATATTGAACTTAGGCTATAAAAATATCACTTCTTATTGATCACATGGTTATTAAAATCAGTCAAATGCTGAATTTATATGTCAAACACTTGTAATATTTCCTGTAAATATTAGGGCAAAGGGAAAAGATGATTATGCCATTGCGAAGAGTCACATCAGATTTGTTCAATTCCACGTAACAGAGAAAAAATAAAACTGTCATCAAGAATTTCATTGTATATGCCAAGCACTTGTCAAAAACTGCAGCACATCATTTATTCATGTATATGTGTCTGTGTATGCGCTCATAAAAAATATACTCATGTGTGACATGGAGGAGAATGGAATGAAGAGCCATCATGTGCTTATCCACCTACGCTGGGCGCACACAGCACAGTGTCTGACAGCTAAGACTGTGTGGCAGCCCCTGCCCACGAACGTACTTGGGCTCACTTTTTCTTGAGCTCCAGCCAGCAGCGAGAGGCTGACTCTTTGGGTCTGGAGTAAAGCCTTGGTGCTCAATAAGTCAACAAATGCTAACCAAGGATTTAGGGCAGGTTTTTAAATCCCCTCAGATTCTTAACATCCCCATCTAATGACTTTCAAGATTTCTTTTGGGGAGAGGTAGGCATAGAGATCCTTAGAGATAAGACGAATTTTTCATGTAATAAGCAAATGCTTTCAAATGAGTAACAGAAAGAAACCATTCATCAATCACGGGCATCTTTACTGGGAGACTCCAATTGGAGGCCGAGTGCAGGCCTCTGAAGGGAGGCGTGTGTAGGCATTTCTAATGGCATTTTGATGTACATGCACAAAATTGATGTTGGAAGGGTCGTTGTAAAGTCCCAAACAGTGGAGTATTGAGGACATTTTCAGGTGGCAGTCTGATTCTGGCTGGGTAAGCCCAGCATATTTTCTCATGTCACAGTTGATTAGGTTCACAGGGAAGTGGAAGGGGTAAAAAATTCTCTTATTACTGCAGCCATGCCGCCTCAGCCTCTTTTCCCTTTGAATGCAACATTAGTTTTTGTCCAGAAGTCTAACTGCTTTCTACAGTTTGGGGAATTGTAAAGCAGAAACAATTTTCCCAGCCAGGCTGACCTTCACAGTAATGAGAAATGACTGGAATTTTTCTCTATTTCTCTAGCATTTGGGGAGGTTTGGGAAGATGGGAGGCAGGGGAGAAAGAATATGCTTGTTTTACCTGACATGTTGTGGGCGTCCATTTGGCACTTTGAGCCTAATTTTTTCCATTCGGGGGATTACATGGACTGTTACACCATATGACCTGGGAGCCAGACCACAGTGTACTGAGAACGGACAGTAATGCACTTTAAATCTTTTGTTATCACAACGGAGATTGCATTTTGTTTCAGCCATTAAATGAATAAATATTTTTCTCCTGGGGACTGCTATTTTCATTTACTCTCTAGCTCTTACTGAGGTGATGAGCTCAGGGTGGGGAAATTAACCTTCATTCAGACTATGCCCTGAGCCTTCAGTGCCCTTGGTGTCACCCAGCCTTTGGGACCTTCAGTGGGACGCCCCACCACCAGCCAGCCTAACGGTGCTCCTTTCCAGTGACTTCTACCCAGCCCCTTGCTCACCATTCCCCATTCCCTTTGTCAGGATGGCAGAATTAATGGGCCCTCTGACCAAGGCCTGCTTCCTCCTTGATTCTTTCAAGTACTTAAGGTTCCTATCTAACTGCAGAAATGTAAAAACTCCCTGGAAGAAGGTGCAGAAAAAAGAATTTAACTCAACGCAGCCCCACACCCCAGAAGAAGCAGTTAGCCCTAAAGGAGAAACTTAATCCTGAACCATCCTTTGTCTGTTTTGGGTGGCTTTCATTCCCCAATGATGACGATGATGTTGACAGCAGAGAGAGTAATGTGTTGGGAGGCAGATTGTTTTGTAGCTCCTCTGCCCCACTTCAAAGGTAGGCAGCAGAGCAGCATGATTATACTGAATCTAAATCCTACTCGGCCGCTTACTTGCTGTGTGACTTGGGACAACTGCTTAAACTCTCTGAACCTCAGTTTTCTCATCTGTAAAATGGGTCCATGGTAGCACCTACTTCTCAAGGCATATTCACTTGAAGGGGGGGGGGAACACTTTGCACAGTTTCTGCCATGTGCCCTTGATAATTTGTACCTTGTATTATTAACTCAATTTTGTGCTTTTAAGGTATGTTGTACCTTGGTGATTAATTTCCTTATGGTATTATATAAGACTCCATGACTGATCCATTCAGTGCCATGTGCTATAGAAATGTGCTATTGGAGGACCACCCCATAACAGAAACTGTGTTTTTTTCTGGACTATAGGACTGCCTAAACATTACACGAGACAGAATAGTGAGGCTAACACTAAGTGTTAAAACAAGCAAAATAAGTGTTGGAGGAGTGGGTGATCATGTTTGTGTCTTTTTTAATTCATTCTCTTCTCTCTGTCCCCACTGCCACCATTCTAGGTTGCAACTATGTTGTAATAACTCTTGATTTTCTACCCAGTCTCCTGGACTCAATGTTTCTCCGAGGCCCAACCCAGCCCATCCTACATACAAGCCAGCCATCCTGAAACTCGAGTAATGATCAAGTTTGTGTTGGTGGCACAACATGCCATGATGTGGTATGACATAGTGTGAAATAGCATGACATGGCATGATGTGGCATGGAAGAGCATGAATCCAAAGAATCAGAAGACAGAGTTCAAGTAAATCCTGGCTCTGCCTCTCCTTCTATGCCCTGGACATCTGTTACCATAACTGAGTCTCCCTTTCCCTATCTGAAGAATGAGCCCATACATAGCTCATCTGTAAGACTTTTTCTTTCTCCAAGATGGTGACATTTATCCAAGAAAACATGAGGTATCATCCTTGCAAATTAGGTCATTCAAAAAGTGACAGAAACTTCAAATTCTAGGAGGACCAATGTGAGATGCTGATTAAATTATCTCTGATCATTTGAAAGGCTAAGTCAGTCATTCTCAGTGAGCACAGAAATGTCTGATATTCATATTGTGACTGAATTTTGTAGTTATTCAAGATTTCTCCTGTGGGGAAGATGAATTAAAACATGGAAACATTAGAGGCCAATTCAAAAAGATGATCTTACAATCATCCAAATGAGAAGAGATGGAGACCTTAACTAAAGCAAAGGTGGTGGAATGGAGGAGAAGAGGAAGGATCTTCAAAGTCAAAAGGCAAAATGATAAGATTTAGTCATTGATTGAACCTTGGTGAGGAGAGAGAGGAGCTGGGAAGAATGACCCAGGAATTGAGCAGGAAGGGCTCTGGGAGGAGAAAATTGAGCTCCACTTTGAACACGCTGAGTTTTAGGTGCCATGCTTCACTACTTGAAAATATACTGCACACCCTTGGGACTTATCTGGAGGTAGGCCACAGAGCTAGAACCATTGATTTTCATATGGAAATCACAGCTTCTAGGACCTCTCCTAGAGTGAACATGGGCTTTGCTACCTTGCTCTTCCTCTAGCAATCACTCCTCTGCTTTTATACGCTTGGCTTTATAGTCATTATTGAATTTTGAAAGTCCTTGTAGCTACTTTCCCCTTCTGTCCCCAAACTATTATCCCTCTTCACCTCTCACCTACTTCCTTTCAGTGTTATTTCATCTCTTTTCTTAAGTTCCAACTCTCCTAACTTAGATGTCAATGAGCACACATAAACTGTTTATTTTTCTCTTTTGCATGATCCATTACTAAATATTCTTCAGGTAAAATTCTACCCAGTGCCTGTAATCTTACAGTGGAGCCAAATAGTTTACAAGCTCTGCTATTTCCCACAAGGTTACTATTGTTCTCCTTTACCCTTTTCTAATTTTTTAAACAAAATGAAATCCAGAGCCAGTTTCTCCACTTGATTCCACCATCCTACCTCCCTTCCACATCACCAACACTGACTCCTCTGGTTTTCAGAGCTACTGTTCACCTGGGTCAGTACATGAGAGGATGTTTCTCCTCAAAATGAAGGCTCTCATTGTTTTGAGGTAAAATGCACTTCTAGACAGCGCTGTATGACTTTCTAAAGGAGGGCATTTATAGAACCTCAAATAGATGAATCGTTTCCTTTCAAGCAGGGAAATGTGTTTTACTCTTCTTGCTTCCATTGGGATTGAGTCCATTCATTTCATTTTTTATGCTTTCCTGTTTTATTTAGAAATGATCTATTCATCTCTACCCAGTTGAAGAAATACAGATAACTCAGAAAAAAAATGCCATATTATTCACATGAGTAGTGTAGATGCTCTCGCTGAATATTTTCATGGCCCCATTTAATTTAAGCTGTAAAAACCCAGCCTACAAAATGCTATTTTATTTGTTATGCTATAAAATGGCAGCATAATCTCTGGAGTGAGTGAAACCCAGATTTTAATTATAGCAGTGGCCATGCCCCTTGGTCAAGTTATTGAACTTCAAAGCATAATAGAATCTGTTTTTCACAGTGTTGTGGGATTAAGTGAGATGTTAAGCATCTGACATATATTATGTTATATGGTAAATATTATAACATGCACAAAGTCATACTTTTCGGGAATCTTTTTATATCTCTAGTATTATTGATATGTGCCACTCTGCTAGCCTAATTGGGAGAGTGCTCTGTTTCACACCTTTATTTTCAGTTCACTGTTTGTATAGCAAATAGCAGCAGATGTTTAAACTATAATAGAATGAGAACATTATAAGTGTAAGAGTTCTAGGTGTGAGCAAAAATAATAATAATCATAAATTGAATCCTCATTTCTATAACTATGTTTTACTATCATG
Source organism: Carollia perspicillata (assembly GCA_004027735.1). Lineage (NCBI taxonomy): Eukaryota > Metazoa > Chordata > Mammalia > Chiroptera > Phyllostomidae > Carollia > Carollia perspicillata. The sequence goes on along the minus strand of PVKM010006929.1, from coordinate 33,224 downwards.
TTATAATTTATCTGCTTCTGTGATAACTATACAGAGCCAAGGCAGTGAAAAGTTTCAGAAGTGCTCTTCCTACCCTTTTGCTCCTAGAGGTTTTCCCTTTATATGCTTTCTTTATTGTACTATTTAGTAATGTGATACAGATTTCACAACAGATCCCCAAATCCTGTTATGTCCACCAGAAATTCTACTCATACTAGAACACTAATTTCCCCAGTGGTCCCTAGTGGAAGTTGCCACACAACATTCAGGGGGGAGAATTGTATGCCCTTCAATTACCTCATCCCCCAGATAAAGACATTTTACCCATAAAGAGCCCACAGCAAGCACATATGTGACATAGGAAAAATGTGATCAGCAGTCTTTCCAGTTTCTTGTCTTTTCATACTCTCACAAACTTGGCAGGCTCTCTCTTTCTCCTCCCTAGATACTTGGTGGTTGGTTCTCCTTCAGTCATCTCTTACTAGCCCATCCAAAGCTACTTTCAAGAGAACCCCAATAAAGTCTTTTTCTATGGATTGCAGAAGACTGATTTGTATGCAGAGATGTTCTTCTTCCTCAGGATATTTGCATGGTTGCAGGGGACCATGTCCCTGTTCTAATTTAAACAGAAAAATGATCTAATTATGAAATGGAGTCTCATAATCAGTTGATTAGGTTCCTGGTTTCTGTTTATTAACCTAGTTTACATCTTTAGTAAAGCTTACAAACTGTTCTAGAAACTGTTTATGTCTTTAAAAAAATTTTAGCCTCACCTGAAGACTTTTTTTTCATTTCTTTTAGAGAGAGAAGGAGGTAGACAGGAAGGGATAGAGAGAAACATCGATCAGTTGTCTCTGGTACGTGTCTGGACCAGGGACCCTGGATCATGCACCCCCTCTCCAGTGGTCATAGGTACTCTTAGGAGAAGAGTTGCTCTTAGAGCAAGGCCAAGGACAACTGAGAAAAATGGCACTGTCAGGACAGAAAAATACAGAAACACACAACTCAGAAAACACAGCCCTCTTGCCTCCTCCACCCTCTGTGCGGTGGAGGAAAAGAGTGCAAATTGTGCAGTAGCCATGAGGACAACCCCAGCTCTGAGCCTCAGGGTGGGAAGACCTAGAGGACCAAGGGCTTTGGAACAGAGGATCATGAGGACCGAAACCTCAGCCATGGATCCCAGCAGAGGAGATAGCCCTCCCCTCGGGGATTCCCCAGACGGACACCACACAGGCCCCGCAGGGCAGGCAAGATTCAGGACGGAGCCACGCTCCACTGGGAGACCGGGAGAACAAAGCGATGCCCAGACTGGACGGAGCAGCCCTGTACAGGTACTAGGGAAGAACTGAAGGGAGAGAACATGCTTGGGACCCTGTTAGGAAAAAACTGGTACAGGGCTCTCAGTGTGCAGTTGTTCTGAGAGGGCTGAGTTCCCCAGACCAAGATCCTTAAACCACCTGTGAGGACAAGACAGGGACAGACAGGGAGGGTACATTTTATTATTTGATTTTCATAATGATGCCCTAGAATCATCAAGAAAGAGAAATTCCACTAAGATTAGGAAGGCACAAAAATTTTATTGGTATGAAGATGTGTGAATTATATATAATGGAGTAAAAGGAAAGTAAATAAAAAGGATGACTTTTGCCCCAAAATAACTATATTGTGTTCCTATTACTGTTATTATATGTATCACCTGTGAGAAGTATGAGAGGACAGACACTACAATTTGACATTGTTATCTCTGGTTGGGGGGGGGCGGGTAGTTTTCATTTACATCACATTTACTTTTCTCTATTTTGTAGTTTTCTCAAACAAACAAGTACCTCATATGTAATAAATATGATACAGAATAAAAGAGGGCAGTGATGTCAGCAAGTCATCTTTAATAGGTTGCTTCCAGAACTTGGCTGTTGTAAATTGTGCTGCTATGAACATTGGGGTGCATAGCTTCTAATGGATTAGTGTGTCAGGGTAGTTCTTAGGATATAATCCCAGCAGTGGAATTGCTGGGTCAAAAGGCAGTAACTTACATTATACACAAAAATAAATTCAAGGTGGATAAAAGACTTAAATATAAGCCATGACACCATGAAAATCCTAGAGGAGAACATAGGCAGGAAAATCTCAGATATTCCATGCAGCAATATTTTCACCAATATGTCCACTAGAGCAAGGGACATAAAAGAAAGAATAAGTAAATGAGATCTTATCAAAATAAAAAGCTTCTGCGTGGCTAAAGAAAACAGCATTAAAATGAAAAGAGAACCAACCATATGGGAAAATATAGTTGCCAATGATACCTCAGACAAGGGTTTGATCTCCAAAATATATATAAAGAACTCACATGAGTCCACTACAGGAAGACAAACAACCCATTAAAAAATGGGCAAAAGACCTAAACATACACTCCCCCAAGGAGGACATACCAAGGACCCAGAGACATGAAAAGATGCTCAGCATCGCTAACCATCAGAGAGATGCAAATTGAAACCACAATGAGATACCACTTCACACCGGTGACAATGGCCATCATAAACAAATCAACAAACAAGTATTGTAGAGGATGTGGAGAAAAGGGGACCCTACTTCACTGTTGGTGGGAATGCAGGCTGGTGCAGCCACTGTGGAAAACAGTGTGGAATTTCCTCAGAAAACTAAAAAAGAAACTGCCTTTTGAGCTGGCAATTCCACTGCTAGGATTACATCCTAAGAACAGTGAGACACCAATCTGTAAGGACCTATGCACCCCAATGTTCATAGCAGCACAATTTACAATAGCCAAGTGCTGGAAGCAGCCTAAGTGCCCATCAGTAAGTGAATGGATCAAAAAATTTGGTACATTTACATGACGGAATACTATGCAACAGAAAAATAGAAGGAGCTCCTACCCTTTGCAAAAGCATGGATGGAACTAGAGAGCATTAGGCTAAGTAAAATAAGCCAGGTGCCAAAAGATAAGTACCATATGATCCCACCTTTAAATGGAACCTAATCAATAATACAAACAATCAAGCAAAATATAACCAGAGACATTGAAATTAAGAACAAACTGACAGTAACCAGAGGGAAGGTGGGAGAGGATAATGGGGGTAAAGGGGAGTAGGGATTTCAGGAACAACTGTAAAGGACACATGGACAAAACCAAGGGGGAGTAGAATCAGGGGAGGGAGGTGAGATGGCTGGGGTGGGGGGGGTAGTGGTCGGGGGAAATGTAGACAACTGTACTTGAACAACAATAAAATAACAATTATAATAAATAAAATAAAAAAGAATTAAACTGTCAAAAATGAAATTTAAAACTTTTTAAAAACCGTATTCAAGTCCCAGTGATCTCACATGATTCATGCTTCTGGGAATGACAGACAGCTGATATTTTCCTTTATAAAACGAGAACCTCAGCCTAAACCACTGCTGACAGACCTTTGTAAACCACTATCTTTTGCAGTATTTTAGCTTATTCTCATGAGAAAAATGTTAATTTCTTGACCAGGAGATCAAAGACCCCCAGATAGATCAACCAACGGTGAAGCTCTTTGGCATCAAGAACCATGTCTCTGACCCCTGTTGTCTTCACCAACAGAGTGCCAAAACCAGCACTGCACCCATAAGAGCCACTCAGAGGTTGTTATTCTTTGACCAAAACTCAGAAGGGTATGCATGAAGATTTCCATGGTCTCAAAACAAACTAGTGCTTAGGATGTTAGAATCAAGGCCTCTGAAGACCAACGCATCACCATGTATATCCACCAAAGCCACAGAGAGTAGCCAAAGTGCTTGGGAAGCTGCACTTGTCCTAAGTACAGACAGTACCCAACTTAACAGTGGTTTGACTTACAAATGTTCAATTTACAATTTTTCAACTTACAATGGTGAAAAAGCAATACCCATTCATAGAAACCGAACTTCAAATTTTGAACTTTGATACTTTTCTGGACTAGCAATAACACTATAACACTCTATAACACTCTCTCTTGACGCTGGGCAGCAAGCCTCAACTCCCAGTCAGCCACTTCATCAGGAGGGTAAACAACCGTGACTCAACAGTGTGTTGTGTTGTCAGCATTTTTGAATATTGTGTTCTGAGCACATTTGAGGTAGACTAGGCTAAGCTATGATATTCAGTAGGTTAGGTGTATTAATGCATTTTCAACTTACAATATTTTCAAATTATGATGGGTTTATCTGGACATAATTCTGTTCTAAGTTAAGGAGTATCTGTAATCAGCACCTGTAAGAACCTGGACAACTCTGAGCTTCAGCTTCTTCATTTGTCAGTTGCCTACCTGTCAGCATTCCTGTTGCATGAGATCACCTGGAAATGCATCTTCAGTTCTTCCTGTTCTTACTCAAGCTTTTTTGCAAGGGCAGCATAATTTAATTCTATCTTCTCCCCAAATGCTTAATTTGAATACGATAAATGCCCCCTGATAAGTGTCTTTTTTTATGTGTATAGATCTTATTTGTTTTTTCTTTTTAATTTTTTTAAAGGCTCTTTTTTAATTGTTTTTCACGTACAGTTTTCTGTCGTTTACTCCCTAGCCAAGTGTCGGAAGCAACCTAGGTGCCCATCAGTCAATGAATGGATCAAAAAACTATGGTACATATACACAACGGAATTCTATACGGCAGAAAGAAAGAAGGAGCTCCTACCCTATGCAGCAGCATGGATGGAACTGGAAAGCATTATGCTAAGTGAAATAAGCCAGGCAGTAAAAGACAAATACCATATGATCTCACCTTTAACAGGAACTTAAGCAACTAAACAAACAAGCAAGCAAAATATACCCCCTGATAAGTGTCTTAAAATAGGTAGTAAATATTGAATAACAAATCATTAAAACATAAGGAACTAAAAGATCTTTGATCAAAGGTTTATTCAATAATCTGCGGCACTGCTCAGTGAGAGGTCAGAGAGTGGGGGATAAAGCCAAGCTGGCCCCAGTGGTTCTGGTTTGTTCCACTAACATCTGGAGAAAAAATTGTTATTGGCTGTGTCTCATAAAAGAATAGTTACGCCATCATTAGAAATACATGCCATTGCTTTGGATCAAATGCTCCAGGCTTGAACCAGACACCATAACTAGGCTGTTTCCTTTATGCAATAGTAGTGACAGGTTGCAATGTTGAAAACCTTATAAAGGTTTTTGAAGTTTTAACAAAATACACTGCAGCTCAAAATATGCTGATGTTGGTGATTGTGTCTGAAGTCTATATAAATGTACAGTAACAAATGAGTTGAAAACTAAAGAATCTGTTTTGGAGTCTGCAGATGATTTGTGATTATTTACTGAGGTAAAAATAATCAGCCATGTGGGTTAAAATAACCAATATTTAAATAATTACAAATGTTTTTCAAGCCTGGGGCTTATAAAACAAGTCTTGCTTGTTTCTGCCTCAGGGCCTTTGCACTTGCTGCCCTTTCCCCACACACACAGTTCTGTGTCCAGCTATTTACATGGTTAGCTTCCTCTCATCTCTTAACTTTCACCTTAAACTCACCTCTGAGATCTCTCCTGACCACACTATCTAGAACCTCTACTCCCACCAGTCCCTCTATCACATTTTCTTGTTTACTTTCTTCCTAGCACTTCCTACTACTCTAAATTACTTGTCTGTTGCTTACCCATTAACTGTTGATCCCCCCCACCACTAGACTGCAGGCACCTTGTCCCCACATCAGTCTTGCTCCCTGCTATACCCTCAGTTTCTAGAATAGTGGCCAGGCACATGACGGATACTCAGCAAATATATGCTGAATAATTAATTGCAATTATTTCCCACTTTGTCTCAGCATCCACGTTTCTGTCCTATGGACCATATTTAGACAAGTTCCCTACAATATCTTAGCTATATCCCGTAAACACAGAATGGGAGCAAACTATATGAGTCAGATGATTCAGAACACATACGGAAGCTGTGCATTCTATAAACAAATCCTTGTAAATGAAAGGATGAATTCTAGTCAAATAGTAAAACCTGAGTGTTTTGAAAGCCAGAATTTAGATGTTATCTGCATATATATATATAATTTATAATATGCTTCCTTGCAAAAGGGAGCTGAGAGGGCTTATGATCAATAGCTATAATTCTCATAAGCAGAGTCAATAAAACAAACACCCAAATCCATGCAGAGTGAAAGGAAAAAAAGACCAAATACCTAGGCTAATATTTCTACAACTGCCCAGTAAACTTAATCCTGAACCCTTAGGGTGAAGACAGAAAAGGAAACAATGGAATCTATAAAATCTCAAATCCTTGCAATAGGAAGTATTGATATGTCACAAAAGACCACTCTCCTCTCTTTCAAACACATTTCTTACCTAAGAATTAGGAGTAGAGGGAGGAGGTAAAGAGGTGTGAGACATATCTTTGCTCTCATTTTGCTCATAGTGCCGGGAGAAGAGAATACGGTTAGACATGGCTGTAATTAATTTTAATATGATAACAATTATATTAAAATCACATACCAAGTGCTATGGGAATAACAAGAGGAGGCAGCCATTCATTCTTCCTGGGGGTAGGCCTTGGAAGGGAGGTTGTGTTGGCTCTGGGCTGGGGAGCTCATCAGGTGAGAAAGAAGTATTCTGGTCAGAGTCTTGGAGGTTTGGGAGCATGTAGGGTTCTAGGAGTAGCAAATTATTCAGAGTGGCTGAAGCATTAAGAACCCAGTGATAATTGTATAATAGTGTTTTTTTAGCATTTATTGTGTGCCTGGGCATTGAACTTTGGACAGATGCCACAGAGTGAATGCTTTTGTCACAACCCATTGACACTGGAGGAACCTGAGGCTTGGGAAGGCTAAGTGTGGTGGACACTGTAAAGCAAGGGATGTTGAGGACATGTTGTTCCAGCTGTCTTACCCTGTTAGCAGTCTCAGCTGAAGAGAAACCTTATCTAAAGCCTCACCCGAGGCCATGCCCCTTTCCAGGATAACCCACATCCAGTGACCTACTGTTGTGGAGGTTTAAAGGTCCAACTCTGAACACTCATATGGACCATTCTAGCTCCAAAGCTTCCCCATGGAGTTGGGAGAGACATCAGGCCTGAATCACAGCTCAGTTCTCCTTTGCTCTTTCCTGTTTCCACTGCACTTCTTCAGGGTAGGCCCATTTGTAAAGCAGTCATTGTGACAAGGTGGTAAAGTCTTGTTTAGAACCCAGGTGATATGACTCCGGCGGAACTTTTAGTCTTGCTCTGATACCTGAGACAGAGTGAAGATGCAGGTGGAATTGTACACTTAGGCCTGTGAGCGACCTTTTGTGTCATCCCAAAAAGATGAGATGTTATCCTGCATCCAAGGGAGAGCCAGCAAGGATTTTACATGGCAATGTGATATCTGAAATGTTTTAGGACAGTCACTCTGCCAACAGCACAGGAACTGGGTTATGAGGGGAAAGATTACCTTATCTTCATAAAGGTTGTGGTTGGGTTATAGTTCCTTATTTTACTCACAATCCCTTCTTTAACTTTCTGAACATAATGAGAAAGAGAGCAAGGATAAGTTGGATCAGAGAGTGGTGGGTATAATTGTGAGCACATTTACCCTGTGCATAAAACTTAGAGTAGATGGTGACTTCCTCTCTGTTTTTAACACAAAGAGACCTTTGAATAAATAGCCCATAGGCCAGTAGTGAGATGACTAATAGTCAATGCCATGTACCCCCTTCTTATCCCCTTTTATTGGGTTCATGGCATTAGTGCTGAATGTGGGCAGAAACAGTCTAAGCACTGACTGTTCAGAGGAGTTGTATACCAGCTGGGAGCATGACCTTCCCTTCTCTGGTTGTACCCGGAGGTCCTGCGGCAGGTTGAGTCCACATAGAACATAGACTGCCATGGGAACAGGAAATCATTGGATCTGACCGTCTCACTACCAAGAACCTAGGTCACCCAGTAGAAGGTCCTGCCTATCTCTCCACAGTGGTTGTTTCCATGAAAAGTTGCTTATAAATCTTTATTTTATTGTCTCTATCTTTCCATCTTTGAAGATATGCCACAATGGCAAAACTCGTAGAAACCTAACATTCGTTTCATAGTGTACGTAGCTGATAGTATACTTTCTATAATTCCACCATGTCTCTAGCAAGTACATTATTCTCCTTTAAAGAATGGAGGATTGCAGTGGAATGCTGGCATAAGGTTAGGATGTTGAGGAGCAAGTTGCATCAATGTGAATCTCTACAAGGTGGAAGGCTGTAACTTGGCCTGTTAGGATACAAGAGAATTTCTGCCCAAAGCAGTTGCCTTTCATTTGATCCAGTTGCTCTTGAGTTGCCATCTGGACAGTCATCAAGTGTCATGTTTTAATCAAACATTGATAGAGAATCCTTTGGATGTCACCCACTGAGCGAGATGTAGAAGTCACAGAAGGAATCTAAGATTCAGAACTGCCCCTAAAGCATAATAGCTAGCACGTCCATCTGATTCCTAAGGCTGCTCCAAGTTCATAGGAAGAAAGCCAGGGCTTCTGTCTGCCTTTCTTCAGACATCGTATACACCTAAAGCCACTTCATATCATACACTGATGAAATAAAAATAAAGACACACCAGAGAAACTTATTTCTAGGAAGTTAGAAAAACTTGGGTTATGACCCTTCAAGAAAGGACCAGAGAAGATGCTTTTCAGCCTTCGTATGAAAGAGAATGAAGGGGTCTTTGGGTGAAAGCAAAAACTGAACATGATCTGTTTTCACAGTGCAGCCTTTCACTGTTTTGTGCAGTGATCATATGGAAAATCTAACCACCCTGAGAACAGAGGTGGGGACTTCTGTATGAGTCCTCACAGACCCCCAATCAATAAAAGTAATCTCCTTATACCTATTGTTTAAATGTCCTGTTGGTATCTTTGTTTAATTATTGAAATGATTTTTAAACAAAGAAAAATTGACTATGGAATGACTCTCGTAATGGTGAATTGAATTCCCTGAATAAAGTTATTATTTTGCTGCCAAGTTCATCTTTTATGAGTTCTATTAAATTAATGTCTAGTACATTAACCCCATTTTATATTTCAAATCATCTCTACTTGAGATAACCTATTTTATAATGTATTCCATGATTACTATTGAAATAATAGGTGACAAAATTCATGAGAAAGAATGCATTTTAAAATGTTTAGAAAATTATAGCATTGTTTCAAAAATTTTCTGAAACGGAATGCAATTTTTCACTATACTTCCTGGGTTTATTTACCATGATTTTACTGTTTTACTTGAGGCAATTTATAGACATCTATATACATCAGTTTATTGATTCCATGACCTTCTGGAGAAGATGTTTGTCACAAAGAACTATATCTGTAGTGGTCACAGTGTAAGTAACAATGGCTATAAGAAGGAAAAATAGTGTCATTCATTTTCAGAAATATCAAGTCACTGTACCATATTATTTTTCTATATACATAGTGAAAATTAAGGAAAAAGACAGTACCACATGATTATATTATGTTTTGAATGAATTATTTCCCAGAACAATAATTTTACATGCTTTAGTTTTATTCTGACATGCTTCAAAGTAACCTTATCATTGATAAGTTTTAAAACAAGATTAATTTATTTTATAATCAGGTTTTTATCTGTAAGATTTAAAATTTATAGTAATTATATTTTGTGTTAAGGAAACTGTTTTTTTTTTTAAGTTTGGATACAGCCAAACTATCATCTTTGAGTAACTCGCCTTTACTGTAATTGTCAAGCAGCTGATCTATATAGGTGCAAATAAACTTAGCCACAAATATTTCTAAGTCTTTAAAAAAAATGCTGCAGTTACAGAAACTGAGGAAAATAAAGGACAAAAGGTAAATTTGTAAATTTGCTTCTAAATATAAAATTTTTTTCTTAACTGTAATATACTAGATATGTGAAAATGTGTGCTTCTTGATTTTTTAAAATTTTATTTTAATTGTTGTTCAAGTAGTCTTCTGTATTTTACTCCCATCCCAGCCCTGCCTCCAGCCCTCCCCACCTCCCTCCCACTATCACCTCCACTAGTTTTTGTCCATGTGTCCTTTATACTTGTTCCTGTAGACCCTTCCCCTTTTCCCCTGAAATTCCCCTAAAATTCCTTCCCCTCTCCTCTCTGGTTGCTGTCAGCCTGTTCTCTATTTCAGTGTCTTTGGTTATATTTTGTTTGTTTGTTTGTTTTGTTGTCTAGGTCCCTGTTAAAGGTGAGATCGTATAGTGTTTGTCTTTCACCACCTGGTTTATTTCACTTAGCATAATGCTTTCCAGTTCCATCCATGCTCTTGCAAAGTTTTGTTAACATTAAGGTTTTAAAAACAAAGTGAAATCCTTAATGGCCCTTTGGTCTCCCTCTGTTTAGCAATTATTCACTAGGGCACATGCAATAGAAAATAATATCATATTATTTTGAAGCTAAAATTAGGCACATCACAGATCAAGTTTAAAAACCTATAGCCTTTAAAATAGACACACATGAACACACATGGCCCTATTCCAAATTTCCACATACCAGTAGAGAAATAGCTTTCAGATTTCCTTTCACAAGTGTTTTTTCTCTAACAGGTGTGCTTGCTTTCCATTGAATTCCATTCCATTCCAACCTCTTCTTTTTCTGACATGTAAGAGGTGCCACCTCAAGTGGTAATAATGAAAATACCATCAGACACCATCCTGCTCATTTAAATGGTGATATTTCACCTAATAGTAAAAGAGAAATAGTACCTTTGTGCACACATAATGGTAATGCAGATGTATTTGTGAATTCTCAAAGGTTTCTCTCCAGGATTCTTTTTAAATTGATAAATCTTATCTAAAGCAATTTGCATGAACATCAACAAAAACACCAGAGGGAATTTTGTTCAAACATCGATGGTTTGTGGAGCATCTAAGTTTGGAATGTAAAGTCGTTTCTTTATGTATAGTTGATGAGAAGAGCCAAGGTGGATTACAAACTTATGGTAGATTCCATTAGCCCATTTGTTAAATCTGCAGATAAGAAAGCAATACCTCGTCCAACTGTTCTCAGTGTCTAACATAGAACACAAGTTAGTGTTACAAGCAGAGGGGAGGATATGATCAGATATTTGGGGGAAAGACAGAGTTAAGAAAGCTGAATAGGTTTCTTTATCTGTGGCAGCTTTCAGAAGCTTTAACATTCCAAGATGCATTGTAAATCACCAAGAGGTCATTGCTTCATGTGGTGTTTTCCAAACCTTTTATTCCACAACAAATCCCAGGACCAGAATGGCACTAAATGTACTTTGGGAACCACTGTAATTTCCAATTATTTTACCAAAATACCATTGCAACAAGTTAAAAATAGATTATTCAAAAGACATGAACTTCTGATTCAATTTGATAAATTCTTAAAAATTACACCTCCCTTTGTTATTTGATGTCTCTTTTTGAAGCATTTTATTTTTAATATATTTTTAAGTTACAGTTGACATACAATATTATATTAGTTTCAAGTGTACAACATGGTGACTGGACACTTATATATCTTACAAAGTCATCATTCTGCTAAGTTTAGTAGCCATGTGGAAGGTGGCTTTTTTTTTTAAGTCAGGTGACTATCTTGGTCAATTTGTCCAAGTTCTTGAAAACAAAATCTTGGAAAAGTAAACCTGTTTGTTTTTTTTTTTAGATTTCTACATTTTATTTAATTTATGTTTTCTGTAAAAGAATTATATAATCACCTCTAAAGTTATATATTTTCTTTTTTTCCTTTTTTACTCTTGACCATTTTGCTTTATTTTTCCTCCATGTACACTGCAATGGGGAAGCATAAAGCATAAAGAATTTGAAAATGTAATCTTATTTTTTAAAACAATATTTCAACAGAAACTAAATGGTCTGCATGCTAATATGAAAAATCAAACAAAGCATGAGAAAAACTTTCTAACATCCAGGCACAGGAATACATGCCCCAAAACCCAAATGATTTAGGTGTTTCATACTAAAGCTATACTGACACAAATCCCCAGCAGCTGTATCTCTGCCTGAGTTTCGTAGCAATGACCAGTTCTCTTTTCTCCCTTCTGCAGTGTTTTTTTTTTTTTTTCTTTATTTCAGTACTTGGCAATACTGGGATATGCCATTTCTTAGTTTTTGTAATTGTCATGAAAGCCTTTGCTTGATTGACTTGTAGTTATTTTTTTATTAAAAACCTATTATAGATTTCAAATTCTATTGCTATTCCCTATGATAGAGCATTATGACAGCTCTGAACACAAAGCCTCGGAAGGCGTACAGCCCAAGTCTCAGGCCAGTGTGGTTATGGACTATGCTGCTGCCCAGTGACTGTGGAAGCCAGCCCTGAAGTTGGTGAACAGCACAGATGTTAAACACTGGCTGTGAGCTCTTACCTAAGCATTTACTTCCAGCCTCATTCCTCGCTTGCTAAAGTGGATTTATAAAACATTTAACATACTTATTTAGTAACTCTTAACAGGAATAGAACTCGAAAAATCATAGCATTGTTCTCAACTTTATTCAATCATTTTGGCATCATCATAGAATCTTACTGTCTGAAGAAGCCTTAGAGGTCATGTATTTCAGAGTGTTCAGGCTTTAATGTGCATCAGCGTCACCTGCAGAGCTGTCAAAACCCAGATAGCTGTTCCCTTCCAGAAGTTCTGATTCAGCGGGTCTGGGGCAAAGGCCAAAAATTTGCATTTTTAACAGTTCCCTTGTAAGGCTGGTGTTGCTAGTCCCAGTCCCCCATGTTGACATGTCTGTGGTAGAAGCCCTTGCTTCCAGCCTGCTCTGGAGAACCTGAGCATTCCTGGAGCTGGCCTTCAAACCAAAGCCTGCAGAGCTGTCAGAAAATAAGGAAAATTGTGATTTCTCCAGACCTCAGATCAGCATGAGGTATGATGAATTGGTAGCCCTCCATGCTTATCAGGGCGTTCATCAGGGAAATCTAACTCAGTAACACAGGTCCCTAAAATCATTCTAGCTTCTCAGCCTACTGAGGCCCATTTTTGAGAACCACTGATCTCGTTCAAACTTCTCATTTTATAGAAGGAAATGGAGGCTCAGGCAGGGCAAGATGACATGTCCAGTTAGCTGCTGACTGGGAACAGAACCCAGGTGCACTGACTTCTACTGAGTTCATATTCCCTCCTCCATTACTAGTTAGCTAAATTCTGCCTAAGAATGCGCGGCCAGACCTTTCTCACTAGTTACCAGTATTGGCAAAGTAATTTTTAACAAATTTTCATCTTTGCTGAATGGATATATTAATCTTTTTATTTTATTTTATTTTATTTATTTTTAGAGAGGGGAAGGGAGGGAGAAGAGAGGGAGAGACACATCAATGTGTGGCTGCCTCTTGCGCGCTCCCTATGGGGACCTGGCCCCACAACCCAGGCATGTGCTTTAACTGGGAATTGAACCTGCAACCCTTTGGTTCACAGGCCAGCACTTAATCCACTGAGGCACACCAACCAGGGCGGATATATTGATTTCTTAGTCAGTGACTTTCTACTCTCTTCTCCCAAAATGGGGAAAATTCTGACACAGCCTTGCTCTTGCTTGTGGTCAGATTAAGCTTTATGTTGTTTCCTTTGTTTGTTGGTTTGTCTAATCTCACCTCCATATATTTGTTTATTTTATTTTTTATTTAATCTTTATTGTATTTTTTCCATTACCATTTAGTCGCCTTACACCCCTCTCCCCCCAGCAATCACCATGCTGTTGTCCATGTCTATGAGTCCTTTTTCCTTTTTGCCCAATCCCCCCACCCCCTAACCTCCAGTTTTATTAACAGAAAGTTCCCAAACAATTTTTTGGGAACAATTCTAAACAACAATTTTTTATATTTTCTTGGCTTACATCTCCTATAGGTAGTGGTCCTTCCTGTTAGCTTAATGTTTTTACAACAATCTATAACCAATATATTTTGTGAACATAGAGGAATTTTATTTACCTCTGGGAATTCTGGTGATGTTTTTTGTTTGTTTGTTTGTTTGTTTGTTTGTTTTTGCTCTCTCTTTCATGTATTATCTTCCTCTTTTTACAGAGTCATATTTTCTCTAATAATATAGACCATTTGTTTTTTCTAAAGGCAAAGTTGTCTTATGGACCCTTGAGGCTGCCTGAATCTGACATGGGTGTGGCACCTGTAAAAAATACCTCTCTACTCTTTATAATAGGTTTTAACGCAGGGTTGTATATGGACACCCACTTAAAGGTGGGTGTGACATGACCAGAAATGGCATTATCGTTCCCTATAGTCTAAATGGTAAACTTGATCCTTATTGTGAATTCAAGAAAGTAGACATTCAAAAGTTTAACTGTACATTGACAATAAGTGGGTTGATTTCTGCTGGTCCTGGGAAAAAAATAATGCATGGCCCAGATGTAGTATTGTTTTGTGGGAAGAATGCCATATCTTCTGACCAGCTTTCTTCTACAACAGCTGTTCAGTGAATACATTTTATGAGGCAAGTGAGCCATTATGCGTAACAATAAAATTCAGTAAAAGCTTGCCCATGGATGAATAAAACCAAGAAATTATGCATAACATTTGTTACAAGCACATTTTAATAACTAATGTGGTTATTGAGATGGAAGGAAAAAATGCATATGTTTTGTTCTTTATAAGTGATCAAATGAACTGGTTAGACTTATAAAAAATTTCTTAAGTTTCAATAGTAAAATTAATATCTATAAAATATATGCACGCTCAGGAGTAAAATAGCCCCAAAGCAAATAAGAGAATTTCATCTTCTCTGGGTAGATTCTCAGAGACCTGAAATCTTATCAGAAACTAATATGACCCTTATAATTAATTATTATTATTATAATTCACATTTGTCTTTACACACAGATGCCGCTATGGATAAAATGATGGCCCTTCATAATACATCTTTGTAATTTTTCGTAATGGAAAACATTTTGTATTTTAAAAGATGATGGCTTTGTTTTTATTACTCAAAGTTCAATTGTTAATTTTTGGTTAGTCAGTATTTTAGATTTCCCTTTAATAAAAATGAATGAAAGTATTTATGACTTTCTGACTACCAATTCATGTTTCTAAAGTTGCAAAGCTGTTAAGGCTTTCTCCATAATCTTGCAAAAGGGTACAAATATTTTGGTGATTTGATAGCAACAGTTTACAGGGAAATTGCTCAGGAGACACTCCATGCCATTTGAACACATGCATGCCATCCACACACATACATATGTTTCTTCGCTTTCTTTCTCTGCCTTCAGTATCCAGCTCAAAATTTTCCAACTTGCTCTAGACATTTAGACATTCAAGACAAGACATTGTTTGTCTTGATGTACAAGACATTCTGTTGTTCTCATAAGTTTGAACTTAGTCTTTTTCAGCTCTAAAACCCTGCTTATTTGACTTACCATTTATTCAGGATTGAGCTATCAGTTATTTCGTGAAACTTCACTGACACCCCTCCTCTTCCTGCATTGAGCGAGCCAGTTTCCCAACGTTCCCACAGCTCAGTGAGCCAATCCCTAGCATGGTTGGTACACATTAGCTCATAATTTATCTGTCTACATAACTGTCCCTGTACACCTGGAAGAGCTTTGGGAAAGAGACCACATCTCTGTACCTGGCATACATATAGTTGATGCTCAGTGTTTGCTGAATCAATGTATAGTAAACTAGACTGTGCTTCCATGCGCAAAGGCAGCCCAGGCCACACCCTTCTCCTAGTGAAGGGCAGTCTTCTGCCTCTGTCTTTGCTTCAGCAACCTTGTGTCCTCCTTCCTCTCCAGTCTGACCTGCCCCCACCCCAGTCCAACTCAGTCTCCAAAGTGACTATTCTAAACTTCAGATGTCATCGATCTCTTCTTCCTTTGCCTATAGAATGAAGGACAAGGCCTGTAAAGTGACATTCCAAGTCCTCCCTCCATAAACTCATTCCTTACCTCATCATCTGCTGCATCTCTTCTTCCTCTTCACAATCCTAAAATATCCAGGTGCCAGCCTAGTGGCTCCACACCCACAAAACACTGCCTCTTATCTCCACATCTGTGGCCACACTATACCCATTGGTTGAGAAGCCTTTCTCTCCCCTTTCCACTTCCCCAATCAACTACTAATAATCCCTTCAGATTTAGTTCCTAAATGGTTTAGTTGCCTGAGGCCTCATCCAGACTCTATGCTTCCCTTTCTTACTGCACAGGCATCCAACTGTAGAAATCAGCAGTTTATCAATTAGACTGGAAGTTCCTCAAGGCAAGAGGCTCTGGTCTTGTTCACAGCTTTATTCTTGGGGCCTGGCTATTTATGGGAAATAGCTAATGAACAGAATTGAGGCTCCCCAGGGCAGACTGTACTCTCTGTCTTTTATCCTTTCTTGTCTTTCTTCTGCCCTTGATAGCACCTATTTTCCCTGCAGGGACTCAACTAGTGTTGGGAAGTAACTTTAAGTAAATATGGGAGGGGAAGAGTTTGCTGTGTATTCCCATAGCTAAAAACTAAAATAATACCAACTACTGTACTGTGGCAACAACTTATTTCTTTAAAAAAAAAGTATAGCCTTTTTTCTTTCATCACAGGAGTGCTCCCAATCACTTGTTTAAACTGGATGATAGACTAAAAAATACAGAAATATCAACAAATTCACCAAACTAATGTGCCATGACAATAGGCAATCGGTAAGAGGAGCCCTATTGTACGTAAGTAAGAAAATAGCATGAAACTCAATAAAAAGATAGATTTTCAGGTTATTAAATGGAGGACTAGAGAGAAAAGGAAATGAGATGTGTAGGCTTGTGGTAACACGGTATTTGTCTACATATAACTTAGATGAAATCTGATTTAGAGTTCCTGTGTTTCCATAATGCTGTGTTTCCTCTCTGCTTCCAAGTCAAATGTATTAGATTAAGTTAAAAGCTATTTTTTACCTCAACTCTGGGCTTGACTATTTTATCAATAAATTTAAAACTAAAGGGAAATTCTTATAGTTTGCTACCAAATCGTAACTTGCCAGCTACACTTATGTCCTTCTCCTCTTTCAAAGGTTCCCTATTCCCTCAATGCCGATCTCATTGATCAGCATTGATCCTGCACAACCTGACCTAGGCCTCCTGAAGAAATCTACCTCTTTCTCCAGTGTACTTCTAAAACACTTTCACAGACGTCCACATGTGCTCATAGGTGCAATTATGTCCAGGGTTCATGATATCTGACTAAGAGTTTCACTTTCGACTCTGCATCCAGTGATTCTAGGAGTCACATACCATCTAAATGCCAAAGTGAACAGAATCCCTGTGAAGTCCCGCCACAGTGAGGTCGCACAAAACGAGAGCATGCCCCCCTGTTCGCTGATGTTACTCTATAACCTGGCCTCAAAGCAGTGTTACTTGTGCCCAGAAGCATGTCTCCACCCTTCTGTTCCCATCCATGCTGCTGTCTACATGTGTTTTGTTCTAGTCCCAAAGGCTGGGCTGCGGATGTAGCCTCCACGGTCCAACTCCATTTCTTCCACCACAGCCCAAGGATAAAAATATAAAAGCCCTCATTCACTACCATCTTCAACTCCCAAACAACATCCAACCTAGAGATTAAGCCCTCTGCTCAACCACATCCCCCCTCAATTCCAGCTTTGCAATTTCTAGGGACACAGGGGCTTTGATCCAAGATGTTCAGGGAATGTCTGGGTCTTCCTCTCTAGGTGCTGCCAATGTTGAGTTTTATATCCTAGAGTATTCCCAACCAGTCAGAAAGACTGTTAATTGCCCCTTTCACCTTGTGGGAATCTTCCTGGGCAGATGAAGGAAAGCTGTAAGGGCTGGTGCCAAGTCACATGATTGACACATCAGGGATTATTAAAGAGCCCTCAGGACTGTGTCACCCATGCTCCATGCTCTCTCGCCAGTCAGCATGGTGTGAGACTGTAAAGTATGGTGATATATTTTTTAAAAAAAGAGGTTAGACAAATTTGCCTCCAAAATTTTTACTCTTTTCTATAAATATTGAAGAGTCAAACTTCACCAAGTTCCCAGTGAGGCCTAGAGGTCTTTAACTCCCTTCTTCACACATTTACTCAGTTAACATTGGTTGAGGGCTTACTGGGTGCCTGGTACTGTTGAAGGAGCTGAAGATATAGTGGTCAACTAAAATTTACATTCTAGAGAGAGAGATGAAAGTAAACAAATGAGTAATGTACTATCAGATTCAAAATGCTGTGAAACAAGTCAGATGAGATGGAGAGGAAAGAAAAATGTTTTAAATTTTTTTATTGTGGAAAATTACAAAAGATACAAAATGTAGTACAGTCCTTCAAAAGAGGATTGGGGGACTAACTTTCCACATACTCAAAAATTCATGTGTAACTTTTGACTTCCTAAAAATTTAACTACAGTTGGCCCTTCATATCTGTAGGTTTCACATCTGTGGATTCAAACAACTACAGATCAAACATGGTATTTTCTATCCACTGTTGAGAATCCATGGATGAAGACAGCTGACTGTACTAATAGCCTACTGTTGACCCGAAGCCTTACCAATAACATAAACAGCTGTTTTACACGTACTTTGTATTATATGTATTATATACTATGTTGTTTACATTAAAGTAAGCTACAGAAAAAAATACTATTAAGAAAACCATAAGAGAAAATATATTTACTGTATGTATTTCAAAAATCTACATTTGAGTGGATGTTTGCAGTTCAAATCCATGTTATTAAGGGTTGACTGTATATCCACTATTGTACTTCTACAATGATCAACCCAAGACCCTCTTCTCTCTCCCCACCCCACCAAGAGTTGTTTTGACAAATCCAGACATTATATCATGTCCTTATACATGTTTTGGCATGAATCTCTAAAAGGAAGGGAATGTTATTTAGATAGGGTAGCTGAGAAGGTGTCTCTTAGGAGTTAATGTGGGAAAAGAGATGATGTGGATGGGAGATTTACAGAATTTGAGGATCCATAAAAAGGCCAGTGTGACAACACTAGAGGGAGTGAAGGGCAGAGGGGACTCAGTTCTAAAACAGCAGTATTAGAAGAATTTTCTAGAAAGAATCAAAATTATTAGCAAGATTTATATAGTGCTTGCTATATGCCAACAACTCTTCTAGTGTTTTGCTCACATTAACTCATTCTTCACAATAACCCTATGAAGTCATTAGTACTATTATTATTCCCATTTTACTAAAACTGAAGAAACTAGGACCAGAAGGTCTGTTTGGCTGATCTAACAAAATATCACAGGCTGTGTCACATATAAATAACAGATATTTATTTCTCACAGTTCTGGAGGCTAGGATCTCTAAGAGCAAGCAACCAGCATGGTCACATTCTGATGAGAGCTTCGTTCCTGATTCACAGCACCTTTTCTCTGTGTCCTCATGTAGTAGAAAGGTCTAGGGACCTCTGTGGAGCCCCTTTGATAAGGGTATCATGAGGGCTCTACCCCTGTGACTTAAGCACCTCTCAAAGGCCCCACTTTCTAATACCATCACCTCTAGAGGTTAAGATTTCAACATAAGAATTGGGCGTGAAGAGGCACAATCATTCATACCATAGCATAAAAGTACAACTAGTTACCGGAAGCCTCAGAATTGGAACCCAGGCTATCTGGTTAAAGAACTCAAGTTCTTAACCCTTACATTATACTGCTTCCCCTTTCAGATATAGTGACTCATTCATGAATAGTCACATTTCTCTGCAACTCCAAGCAAGTAGAGGTGCACAGACTCAGAGCTGCTCCTCCCAGGTCTTTTTGAACCACCTCTTATCTCACTGACTCCAACCCCAGACTGCCACCAGGTCTGGATCCTGCTCCCCAGCCCATTTATCTTTTCCTACTTCCCTTCCCTTCTAACCAAAAGCTCTTTCCCTGTTTAACTGTAAGTGTTGTGGGGGTAGTGGATGTGTCAATCGGTCATTCACTGTCTCTCCTCACAGAGCTCCCAAAACATAGTGGATACTGAATAAATGTCTGTGGGATTAAACATTAATAAGTAAAAGGAAGTGACATTTGCAATGTAGCGGGTAATGCTAATGGTCCACCTAGAATTTCTGAAATCCCTCTTTTCTGTGAGTTACTCCATGCCTTTGGGAGGGGTTTCAATGACCAGCACCTGCAGCCCTCTTTCTAAGGACTTCACTTTCCCCCAAGAGCAAAGAGCCCTCTCTTTGACCCCAGCTTCCTTTCATTAGAGTGGGACCTAATTCATACTCCAGATCCCCTGGGGGATTGGAATTCCTCCCTCTCTCATCCTTTCTGGAGATCCTCTGACAGTAGGTAATTTAAAAATTTCCTCTGTTAACCAACATGGCTGGGTCTTGAAGCGTTAATGGAAAGTTACTATACTTAAAGTCTCACCACAAAATCAAAGTAAAATATAATTATTCTAAAACTATGTGATTTTGAATCACTATGTGATTTTTCAAATCACATTGAAATCAATGTGATTTTACATTGATGAATCAATGCATCTTAGCATGTTGTAGTGGCTTCGTCATCACTGCAAATCTGAGGCACTCCAGCCTGAGACTTCTCAACAATGAAAACAGAGACTTCTGTTGGCAGGAAGTTGGATGATCAACATCTAGCACATTGTCATCTCTGTAGAGAAGTGGGCAGAGGGCAAGCAGGAAAGTTCGGCTCAATATTCAACTTCGCAAAACTTATTCTCAATCGTTATATGGGTTTTACAACATGTGATAATCATGAAACCAAGGGACAAAACCTAGTATGATAAAACACACATCAGAGAGATTGCTGAAATGAATATGGCCACCCTTCTTGTATGTGTCTGCTGGAATTTCCTTGACTTTTGAAGAGAAGACATGAGGGTAACAAATGGAAGTACTGAGTTGGTTAAAAGATCCCTAAGGAACCACAAGATGCAGTTCTCACATATACGGTATAAGAAAAGGAAGGACCTAATGTGTGAAGGAACTCAAAAAGCCACATTTGCCTTCATATTTCTAGGCAGCCACTTCAAGTCACTTTTTACCTTAAATAAGGTGTGAATTATGATGAATGCCTTTATGAACATCCTCATTTAAAAACAAGTTGCACCACACTTTCAGGTTTCTAAATTGAAAAGTTAGTAGCAAAGACAGCTGTTCCAAAATCCATATTCTATAAAACCCACATAGCTCATGAGGAGCATGATAAAATTATAGATCATGGGTCCTTTATGCTCTAAAGAAATGTTTTGAACCCCTGCATTCATAAAGCCCTCTTGGAATAAAGGCATAAACACAGGAATATAATACCATAGCTACACTGCCTCATCTTGCTGCCATATTTTTCTCAATAGTATTTATAATAGTACAATAACTTCATCAGAAAATTTTCATGAAAAGTATTGCTACTACAATGTTCAGATTCAAAAATCCTGAATTCTTTACCAAGCTGTAGGATGTTCACCTTTCTGAGAAAAAGAAGATGGGGCAAAATTTGGATCAAGCTATCTCTCCATCATGTAGTGGCATCATCTATGGTAACACTTATTTATTGTCATACATATGACATCATTCAAGTGTGCACCTTTAAGAGACTTTATCAATGTTTTTCTTCCATTACCATTTAGTGTCCACAGAAAGCAAGGATGTGCACAAAGCACTATAAATTTATACCCACTATCCAATTTTGTTATATTGATGCAGAAATTACAAATCCTAAAATTTTTTATAAATCTTCTTCCTGCATGCCTTCACTATCAAATCAGCAAGTGTGGGATAGATTTATTCACAATATATTGACATGAGACAGGAATTAAACTCCAAATGGGTGTCCTTATAGAAGTCTAACAAATGTAAACCAAGTATGAGGATAATGTACTAGAAAGGAGTTTTCCCTTGCTGGTCTGTCACATACTGACATTGGCCTCAAAATTAAAACACCATTTTCCCTATAAATTTCTCTACAAATAATCACATATGAGAGGCCCAAGACAAGCAAGTGAAATTATGTTTTAAATACTTCTTTCTGATGTCCTTCTGATGTCTGAAATATTTTAAACAGCTTATTTGTCTTTTTAACCCTGAAACTCACCTCATCTAATAATCATGTTAGTTAGCTAATATTTTCTTTCACGCTCCCCTTTAAAAAATAACTACAGTAAAATTAGAGAATACAGGTAAAAATACAAAAATAGAGAGTAGTTACCTGGGTTTACATTGTTTCAAAAGTGAAGAGATATTTGTGGAGTTGAGTTCTAATTCTGATAAATTGGTTAGTTTAGTATATTCATGCATAATATGAATTGTGAAAATAATAGCTAGCATTTATTAAGAACATGATATATGCCAAGCATGTGTAATGTCACTTAATTCTCAACATAACTCTGTTTGTACCTGAAATAGTAGTATTTTTAAGTGGATACTCTTTATTTCATTTTGTATTGTTTTATTCACTTGCATCGTAAACATTTTCCATCTTTCCACATAGCAAAATAGATGCTCTTATTACACCCATTTACCCATGAGAAAATGAGGCACAGTTTACTGAAAGTCAGAGCCAAGGCGCTCTGTTTTCAGAGCTGATGCCCTCAACTGCGTGAATGGAGGGCAGGACTCTGTGACATTTGGGATCCTTCCTTACTAGGACAAAGCTATTTCTAAAAATTATTCTGTTATTTTATTCTCTCAAATTCGCTGGGGTGGGGTGACTTAAGAAATTAGTGTTTCTATTTGTAGATTTTTAGACTACCTGAAGATTCCAGAGCTATAGCAGGATGTATTCAAGCACCAGAATCCTTTTGGGTGAAATGTGAGAACTCTTGTCCTTTGCAGATTCCTGCTTTGAGAGCATCCACATTTATAAATACACACACACCAGAAGTCAGCGTATCTTTCAAGTTGGTCTGTTAAAAATAAAAGTATGTAATGCAGTCAGACTTTATTTGGGCTATTCTTTGCTGGTCAGGTACATTGGCAATGAAAGATCTGAAGGCATAAACTTGGCAGCAACTTCAAAATATCCACTTGGTCCTAGAACAGTCACATGCTCATTATATGCATTTATTGTTCCTGGGTGCCCGGCTGTCCAAATCTATCCTGAGTCTCCAGTCAAGAGGAAGTATTGATAGGAACGATACTAATGTGACATGACTGGGGACAATACAGAGTGACATGACCTGAGGTGATGAAGAAAACGTTTATGGTTTCCTTACCATCTCCTCCTCCCTCCCTGTCACATATATTATGCATATAACATCCCTGACTTGGCAGTCACAGACAGAAAGCCAAAAGATATTTATTAAGCTGCATCCCTCAACAACCCAATGGTCCACCTGAAATGCTGTCAGCTTACAGATTGACTTGTAGCTGCTGTCTGCATACACCACACTCTCTCACCTTTAGTTCTAGCTCTATGTCCGGGGCCAACGAGGCACCTCCCCAGAGCCCACTTGCTTTTCACAAAGACCTAGGGATACCAGACAGGAAATAAGAGTCATCCAGTTGGCATTTGGTCCTTTAAGACACAGAGGCAGGAAAAGGAAGAACAAACTGAGTTTCAACCTAGGCCCAGGATGTAGAGGAAATAACCATGAAAAAAAAACCCCGAAATCTGTATATTTGTGGTTGCTGATGCAATCTTTCAAAGCAGCAGAAGGGTACCCATTCCTGGCCCCATAACACCAAGGCTCAGAGCCCACTTTTAAGCATCAACTTTGTTTTATATTTAGAACAATAGTTGAACCTCTATATAATGCCAGTATTTACAGCAAATACATGGGACTATAGCTGAACAATACACAAGTATCCTAAATGTAGGCAATTCTCAATCTACACTAGTGTATTGTATCCAGAGAGTAATTCCATAATTTCCTACATGAATTTTTGATTGATCTAGATATTAGAGAAATGTATTAAAGTTTCTAAAGACTATTTTCTCTTCATTAAGTAAAAATCACGGTCTATTTTCTTCAGAAAGCATTCCATATATATTGACTTAAATTGTTCTCTCAAAACTGTATATTCAACCCTAAAACTGAACTGTATAAAATTTAATCTTTCTTTGAGGATTAAGAAGATTATTTTGAGATCTTCCTGAATCTCAGGGAATTTCGTTATGATTTCAACTTGCATTCTATAAAAGAAATGTAAACATAGCAGCTGGCAAATGGCCTGAGAATAGTGTACAAATGGGCAGTGTTTGTCCTGGCAGTTTGGGGACAGGCTTCCTCAAGGGGTCTCTTCATTGTAGGAGTGAAAAATGAACACAATATGGACTCTATTGCTTTACATATTTATGCCAGACACAAGGAGAGTTTTTTCTTAATATTACCATTACTTGCCTCATATACACTACAAAAATACACTCAGAAAACCAAGATCAAGGTCAACCTGAATTTTAAATCTCATGGTGGTAATCTGGCATAAGACAGGGTTTCTCTTGAAGCTGATGATGAGAGTTTTTTTCTCCTTAAAAGAAAATCATTGTTGTCTTTAGGAGAGAGATAAAGGCAAAAGACACATAAAGTAATAAGCTTAAATGCATTTTCACTTCTAAAAAAAATGTGCTGGGTTAATGAAATTTTTGTTGAAATAGTTACATGAAAATTGGTTATAAATGAATAAAGAAATCAATAAGATAAAGATATCACATTAATGAAAAAAATTATTAAATTCCTGTCCTTTTTGATGTTCCCCTAATAATTAGTATTTCCTTCCTCGTGGCATGATATAAATTCTAGGCAAATTTCCAGAGGAATTAAATAATAAAATATGTTTTGAGGGAAAGAAAGGGGGGAGAAGGAAAAGAAGGAGAGAAAGAACAGAGACTGAGACAAAGAAAGGAGAAAGTAAAGAAGAAAGTTTGTTAAAAAAAAAGAGAGTGGCATCTTTCAAAGAGCTTCCAAGACTTAAATTAAGTATGGCATTAATTCTTTTTCCCCCAAGTCTTAGTCTTGGCAGGTTAATGATAAAATGCAGGAATTTCATGGATGTGGGAACTGGTGATAGAAAATGCATTATTACATTCAACAATTGTTGTACTTCAGAGGAACTATATGGGAAAAAATATCACCCTAGAATAAATACAAATGAAATTCATTTATCAAAACCAATACTGTGAAAATGGTTTAAATGTTTCTTGAATTTATATCTAGTTATTAACCTAAATGCAGATTTTAGTTCAAGCTACACTTCTGCCTCATGGTCAGAAGGCCTGAAAACCTGTGGTGTGGAAAATTGTTAGGATAAAGAATATTGAATTGGTCTCCATGAAAAACTGATTTTGGCATCTATAACTTCCACCTTGAGTGCACCCCCTCCAATCAAATTCTGCTTCCTATTTCACTCTTGTCCCAGGAAAGAGGCCAAGGGAGCAGTATATATTAGCTAAAACAGCGAACAGATGTCAACCTAACCATTCACCATAGGACCTTTCTCATTTGCCTTGAATCTCATAGGCAGAGAGAGCTCCACCCCAAAAGTCCAACCCTAGACTTAACCTCTGAGAGCACAGAGGTAGGAGATTTCCATTTCTACTGACTTTGGTTTCCTTCTTCCTTAGAGAAGGAAGTGGAGTGAGCCATCTGCCTTACTGATAACCCTAAAAGAAACTGCAATTCTAAATGAAAACCATCAATTTATTTGCAGAAATTCTTAAAATCTATTTCTCTCTTTTATACCTACTTCTATTTCAATCTCACATTCCGTCTGGTTACCTGATGGAAAGTAAGCATTTCCTCAGAGTTTTATTGAGTATAGAAAAAAAAAAATCCAGGGACTTCTCCTAAATCATTTCTCTACGTGGGAAGATCCTAATGGCTCACCCCACCCCTGGGGCCCACCTCACTCTCTCCTGGGCTGGTCCCCAAACCAGGCTCCATTAAGCAGCCCAGCATTGGTGGAGGATATTTTCCTTCCAGCCTCATTTCCAACATCCTCCAACCCCCATAGCTTCAGAAAGAATGCTCACCAAGCCTCCTCCAGTGGGTCCCAAGCCCTTTGCATGAGCCAGCTGGGGAAGAATTTTCTCCCCCCAGTGAAAGTTGTATGCGTGTGCTGTACCTATGCCTCTCTTGGTGGTTTCACCCTGATCTTTTCTCTCTTTGCAGCTGGTTAATAATCCACTAGCAAGTCAGGCTGCAGCGGCTGCAGCAGCAGCAGCCATGGGCTCCATAGCAAGCTCACAGGCCTTTGGCAATGCCCTCTCCAGCCTTCAGGGGGTCACGGGTCAACTAGTTACTAATGCACAAGGACAGGTGAGTGGGAGATGGGAACAAGAGTGAATTTCTATTGCAGATGGAACTCGGAAAGGAAATGAATTTCTTTTGCATGACAGTGATATGTAACCACATCCTTGTGAGGCAAATAAAGAATGTTTTAGTAGCAATGTCAAAAATAGGAGGAGCATTGGTACTTTTTTCTATATTTCAAAAGGGAGGTTTTTTTTTTCCCCTTCCTCTAGAATGTCTCTTTTATTTTGTTTTTATTTCTACATGATGACTTATGTTCTGACCTTAATTGAAGAAATTACTTTTTATACCAAGGAATTCTTTTAAAAAAGATAAATTTTAAAAATAAAATTTTGGTTTTGCTTTTATATTTATTCATTCTTTTTAAATTTCAGTAGCGAATTGCTCTAAGATTTCTAAATTCAATAAATTGGCTTCAGCAAAGACAATTTCTGAATGTATGGGGAGGTGGTGGGAAAAGACTGGAGAAATCACATAAAAACATCAAGAAAAAGGGTGAGTTAGAGCCTCTTGCTGATTCTCATGGAAGGTAGGCAGCCTCTTGTATGCTTGTAGGTTTCCTCCAGTCTGCCAGGTCCAACAAATTTTCTTCCTGTCCTGAGCCATACACCTGTTTTGTTACACAGCTGATGTGCCAGCTTTGCAGTCACCAAGATACTGATAGAACTTGGTGAGGGTGGCCACATCTCCAAGACCAATAAATGTAAAAGCTGCTTGAATAACAAACAAGAGTTGAACCTGGTGGTGTTGGGAGCGCTCCATTCGAAGGCCTGACACTCAGCCTCAAATGTTGCTACATCTGATGATGAAACACAAAGGAGAAGGAGCCTGCACCCTCCCCAGGATTTTTCCTGCCAGAGTTATTTACCTGGCAGTGAGTTTATTCATCCCCGCTTGGCCTGCTCTGTGGAGAAGAGGAATTATGATATCTCAAACCCTTATGTAAAATATTTTCACTTTACATAAAGAGTAAACAGAGATGCATTATAAGCTAAGCCATCTCTGTCTACATCCCAGGGGAAAGGCTGACCTTATTTTATTTCCTGGGTGGGTACAGAATTGTCCCGTCAGAACCCCAAGGGCTGAACGATGGAGCTTGTCAAAGAGCGGCCCCAGGTAATGAATCATCTTATCACAGGTGCACACCACACATATTAAAGGAGGGCTGTATGAAAACCATACCCTCCACAGTCACCTTTCAATGTCGGCTTTAACCCTTGTTCCAATCCCTTTTCATCAAAGGATCATTTTATGCAGCAGCTCTCAATGGGGCTCCAAAAAGCCTATTAAGATTTCTGGAGGGATGGGGTATTGGTGTGGAAGAAAAGTTGGTTATAATATCTATAACTCATTCTCAGATCAGATCAGTCCTGGAAGCTGTTTCCTAGAGTTGTGCCCAAAATAGAACACTCGATTCATTCCTGCCAGGCCACTGGCCCTTGAGATGTAAATTTTAAGAGTGCAGAAAGAAACTCTATCCACTGATGTGTATTTCCCTCTGATTTTTCTGTTTCAGCGTCCAAGTAAAATGTATCACTATGCTCTCACCACTTGAGAATTTGTGGTGAAGAAACGCTTTATTGTTTAGAAGGAATTATTAGGAGCTTATTCTTCTAATAATTTAATGGTTGATCATTTTGCCAGTTACAAACCCATCCCCTTATCAGGGGTTAGAGTGTCAGTCTTTGCTTTACTTGGCCTTTGCCTGCTCCCCATCCTTGCAGCCCGTAATTACCCATAAGGAAATGAGCTTCAAAATAAAAATTTGATTGATACCCTGCATACAGTGAATAGGCATTGATTTTATTTATTTTTTTTGTTTTACAAACTATGTTATGATAGTTGATTTTATAATGTACACAAACTTCCTAATGTGAAAAAAATTACATTTACAGAGAAATCAGTATTGCCTACTCATGAAGTCTTGTCTGAGAGCTTTAGAAATGTGCCCAGTGGCATCATGTCCTCCTCCCAGTGCCAGAAGAGAAGAAGATATTCACAGTTCCAAAGTAGATGAGTTGGCCACATTCATGTAGCACTATGTTTTCAAAAAATCTTTGTAATATAAACGCAATCACATTTCCAGAATAAGGTACATGCCCTGAATCTGTTGGCAGAAATGCTTGTTCAGGTCTTATGAAGTGATCAAGTTACACCAAAAAAAAAAAGGAGAGGAAAATTATTTGCTCTGTGTGTGTACGTTCCTTTGGCTTGTATTAATGTGGTACAAAAAGTAAGAATATATTGTAATCAGGTTTAAAATTAGCCTTGCTCAAAATACTGCATAATGTAGATTACTATACCCAGCCTATTTTCAATTCCTTAAAAATATCCACAGAGCTTTCCCAGAAAGGTTACAAAAAGAAAACTCAATATATTTAGAGTTTCTTTTAAGTTCTTGACATTAACTATTTTTCATATTAGAAAATTCACTCAGAAATAATAACATTAAAATCTAAATGTATATTTGAAAAGCATGTTCTACTCCACTGATAATTTGGTGAGTAGGTCTATAGAGGAGGCATTTTCACTGCTACAAAGTCTCGTGGCTACCTGAAAAACAAGATGAATGAGCCAATAGCCAAGAGCCCTGACTCAATTCAGACCTGCCTGGGATTAGGTTTAGGTTTCAGTTTTCTAGTTATATGACCTTGGGCAATGACTTAACCTTCCCAAACCGGAGCCTAATCCTCAAACCTCTAAGGTAACCTCTGTGAGGCAGCCTGGGCCAGTGGTTTGAGTGCTCCCTGGGCAAGGGGTCCTGGGAGGTAGATGCCCCTCCTCATAGAGAGACATGTCCTAATGTCCCTTCAGGCTCTTGGCTTTCAACTCTCAACAAGAAGTCCCATCGCCTGGAACTTGCAGTTTTGCTTGATTGTCTAGAATCTGCCTATGTTTCCATTTACTGGGAAATCTTGATATATTTGAGGATTTTTGTTTTCTGTTCTTTTTTTCCCTAACCAGTAATTATGAACAAACGTGGAGGAAAAACTTCAGTCATTTTTTAATAACTTTCTGACCCTGCCATTCATTTACAGTTAATTCGGAAGTCAGACACTGTTCTAAAGAGTGATTGATTTTAACAGAATACTAAATTCTAAAGCCACAAAGTACATATTTTACCCAGGGATGTTAAGGTATTTTAAAATTATATCATACACAACTTCACTCCTAAGGTCAGAAGATAACAAGCTTCCTATTGGTTATCATGAATTTCACAGTAACTATTGTAGTGCTGAGAAGAATTCTCTAGTTCTCTTTACTTACCAAATCAGGAACTCATGCAAGTGTGGAAGCTAAGCAATGTAATGAGCACTAGCTATAGACTTGTTTGAATTCCCAAGTCATCAATAAATAGTTCTGTGACCTTAAGCAAATTATTTGAGCTCTCTGAGCTTCAATTCCACTGTAAAATAAGGATAATAAATTCTAAATCCCTGGATTATGAACATTAAATGAGGTATGTGTCAGGGCATGGGGAGAAGCCTACCATAATGCCTGTACAGAAGACTCATTAAATAGTTGCCATTTAGACGTTTGTCTAGCATTCTCTGGAAACCTATATTTGGTCTGAAGACATAGCAAGAGGCAGTATACCATACAGGCAAAAGAATATGGGGTCTGAAATCAGACTGCCATTCATCAGCTGTGAGACCTTGGACCTTCCCTTTCTGTGCCTCAATTTCTTCATATGATAAATGGGGATAATAATGGTACCCGTTTCTAGGATTAAAGTGGTTAGAATAGGGTCAGGCACATAGTCGCCATTCAATAATGCTATCGCTCAGTAAATGCTATCTGTTATTAATAATCAACATGCTATGTGGTTTCAATTTATAACTGTGCACACAAACCTCCTTTAATTGTGAGGAGTTGGAGAATGTGAGAATCTTGGTAGTAGGACATTATGTTATTTTAGGAAAACTCATCTTCACCCTGGACAGTTCAGTGTGTGTATGTGTGTGTGTGTGTGTGTGTGTGTGTGTTCCAACATTCATTCAGTGGGTATGTTTAGGATTTGGCAAGTAGATTTAGATTTTTTTTTCAATTATGGCCCTTCCTTTGTGCCCCTAGCAATATCTCCTTATTGACATTATTGCAGAAAAATAAAAGCAAATGAAATTTTATTTTATCCCGGGACTAAAGAAAGCATTTTACATTTTAACTGAAGCTCAGAATGTTTCTTGGTGAAATTAGCTCTTGATTACTGTGAAAATTTTTTAAGTGGTACCAAGTCAAGTCTAAGACCTTCCCTTAGGTCTTTAAACAGCCAGTCAAGTAAAAAAAAATCAACTAAACAACATTACCTCTTAAAAATATATTTCATTTATTTATTTTTTTAGAGAGAGGGGATGGGAAGAAGAAAGAG
Source organism: Carollia perspicillata (assembly GCA_004027735.1). Classification (NCBI taxonomy): domain Eukaryota; kingdom Metazoa; phylum Chordata; class Mammalia; order Chiroptera; family Phyllostomidae; genus Carollia; species Carollia perspicillata. The sequence goes on along the minus strand of PVKM010006929.1, from coordinate 2,759 downwards.
TGGGAGAGAAACATCAATGTGTGGCTGCCTCTCATGTGTCCCCCACTGGGGACCTGGCCGGCAACCCAGGCATGTGCCCTGACTGGGAATCGAACGGGCAACCTGTTGCTTCACAGGCCCGTGCTCAATCCACTGAGCTACACCAGCCAGGGCAACATTACCTTTTTTAATATATAAAAAGAAGAAAAAACTAAAAAGACTTACCCATTCAACTTACCCACAAATACACACACCATTTTATGAATAAACAGTAGCTGAGCGGAGCTGGTTTCACAAGGGGAAAGGATTTGCTATAGCACAGGTGCTGCCTCCTAAAAGGACCACAATGCTCTGATCAAAGAAAAACAAGCTTTCGATACTAGCAGAAGCCTATGTCGTGTAGGTGAGATCATACAAAACCATTCATAGTGAGTCACCTCCACTGAACAGCTCTGGGCTGGAGAGAGGTGGATGGAGACCCAGGAACACCAGCAACACCACATTTGTACACACCAACTGGAAAACCATTTTAATATTTTAACTTTCTAGTGTGGTGAAGAATGCATGTCTTAGAATTGAAGAAACATGATGCTTACATTGGGATGTTCCTCTGAATTATAATAATAGTAAGCTAAATAGTACCTCTAGAAGGTAATAGAGTAGGTAAGAGCACCGGCTTTGAAGGAAACAGGACTGACTGAAACACATTTCTAGCTTTTTGGCATTGTGTAAGTTACAGAACTTTTCTGGGCCTCTGTTTCCTCATCAGTAAAACAGAAGTGGTAAGACTTCTCACATACTTTTTTGTTGTGGGGCTAAATGTGTAATAGCAGGAAAAGTGCTTAGCATTTGATAAATTATATTAATTTATTATATATGTTACAGGCATTCTTTTTAGGATAAAACACCAGCAATTGACCCTGAACTATGGGTTGCTAAAGTAATTCAACACATAATATAAATAGCAAGATGAAAATCTTATAGAGAATAAAAGCACTACAAGATGAATGAAGATTAAGATTAAGTTATAATAAGTACAGATTTTAACGAAAGGATTGAGATATAATGAATTCATTCAGTTAAGTGTCCACTGAGCCCTTCAGTGGGTTTTATTAGCTCTGCTAGGAGAACTAACAAATCCACAGCTGCCCACATTTGTAAAACTAATTTCAAACCCTGTGCAAAGGAGATAAAGTGTATCACTTTGACAATGTTACTAGAGCAAATAAAGTACATTAGATGTATCCAGCTAAAGCTAGTTGACTAGGAATTTAGGGAATTTCACACATACTTGTACTCTTTTGTTGCATTTTTAACTATGAAATGTGTAAATGCACAGAAAAAATTAAAATATTTTTTTAAAAAATTAATACAAACAAGATCTTTGTTCACCACCTAGGTATTAGCATTTTTTCATGAAAGCTTCTCAGTTCTTCTTGTTATTTTTAAAACAAATAAAACATTACTGATACAGCTAAGGCCTTGACATCTTCTTTTCCCATTCCTCTCCTTCCCTCCCCAAGGTGATTACTATGATAAAATTGATGATTCCTTTTGTGCAGATTTTGCATTTTTAATATAAAATACTGATTTTTAAAAAGAACTACAAAATCATAGGTACAGAATACCATTTTTATTACAAAATATATTCTTAAGATATTTTGCATAAATAAGACTCAACCACATGTTGTTGAAAATTCAGCAATCGCCCTGAGAATTCAGGCCCATTGTCTGTATATCTCCCCCCAAATATTCGGAACAGAGCAATCTGTAATATGCTGAATGGATTCAGCCATGTTTTCTAGACCAAAACCCAAAAATGTCTCACAAAAGATTTTTTATTTTCTCATTTGCAAATATCATTATATGAAGTTTTTAGAAGGTGTAAAAATTCTATCACATTCGGCTAAACACAGACAAATGGCATTTTTATAACAGAATAACATTTTTAAAAATAGGCTCTTTCAAGAGACTGGGAAATATATGTTCATGGGGTTCGTAACATTATAAGAATTTTATCCTGGCTTCATCTGATTAATAACGATAAAATAATAACAATGAACAACCTCAGTCTTTCTACTAACAAATAAAATTGCCCGTTTGAGCCCCGTTGAGGGTTTCGTTTCCTCCTTCCAGGAGAGGCCACGGCCTTAACGCGAAGTTTCCCTAAGTGCGCTCGGGTAGGAGGGAGTGGGCTGGTGACCCTCCAGCCGCTCCACAGACCCGAACCGCCGGGTGAGTCGCTGAGACGCGCCAGCCGCCCTGCCGCCCGCCACGTTGGTGCCCCCGCCCCCGCGAGCTCCCACGACTCTGCGGTGGGAGGCGCCGGATGCATGCTGGTGCATCCCTCCGAGTCGCCAGCCCGTTGACGTACGGCACACCTCTTCACCTTTTTAACCCAGCTTTTCCCAGTTTACTGCCCACCACCCAACAGTCGTAGAATTTACGGTTGCAGAGCACACTTTAGAAAATGCTGCAGGAAGTAATCCACATTCATTCCTGTCCAAGTTTTCCTTAGTGAAATAATGGTTTAAATCAGAAAGGAACGCCCTCTAGGGAGGCTCCGCTTGGCCATGGAGGACTGGCGGTGATTTCTGTGTCGCCTTTTGGGTACACACCTGCATGGCAGTTTTGCAGCTAGAAGGGTCTTAACACCACCCCAGGGGCTCCCGGGACTGCGAGTGAACTCCCAGGCCAGAGGGACGCGTGCCAGCCCCGAGCCCTGCGCAGGGGGGCCTTCTCTGGAGCTTCATAACCTGCTGAGACTGGCCAGAGGCAGA
>PVKM010006928.1:0-42854 GCA_004027735.1 Carollia perspicillata | reverse complement strand
AGCTGGGAGGGGTGTGAGGCAACACCGTGGGGCAAGGGTCTGGCCAAAGCGAGCAGGAGCGCCAGCAATACAGGTCTGGGTGCCCAGTACCCACAGCCGTTGGCCAGCAGACACTGGACAGTTGGAAGACAGCAGCTCTTCCAGATTCCGCACAGAGAACCATTCCCACGTACGCACTCACTCGCATAACAAATTACCACAAAACTCACATAAACCCTTTGTTTAATAAATAGAGCCTCCCGGCTTGGATTTTACATCACACGTGCAGACGGAGCCCCCCGAGCCCACAGGTGGCAGGAAGGACGTGTGCTCCACCTGCGGGCAGGCCTAGAGGGCGGAGACGCCATGCAGGACCCGGCACTAGGTTACTACAAGCAGAGGAGAGCGGGAGACGGCGAGGCCCATGCAGCCACCGCCCGTTCCTTCGCCGTCAGGCTGCAGGACCGGCGGGCGCTGGGGTCCCCCCAGAGAAGCAAGAGGTAGGTTCCTGATCCTAGTGACCAGGAGGTTCTCGCACTGTTAGCAGCTGGCAGAGGGCAGAGCACAGAGGACACCACTGACACACGGGGACTGGCGGAGCAGCAGAGAGGGCGCCGCTTCTCCAGCGATCAGACACGCTCGCCTCGCAGCCGGCCTAGTCCAGGAACTTCCTGTTGGCGTTCGCACCAAACAAGGCTCCGCGCACCTCCGGCATCATCTGCGAAGAAGGAGCACTGTAATGAACAAGCGTAGTCGACTGGGAAACCCGGGAGGAACGGCACCTTCAAAACAATTTACTGAGTGCGTGGGGGTGACCCTGGTGAGTGACTTCTGTCCAGTGCAGCCAGCGCTCAGCACCCCGAGTCACGTCTCCTGTCTCCACTTGTGAACCACGTCCGTCACCACAGACGGCAGGTCGTGACCCTCCGTGGCTGGGAAGGGGCCGCCAAGCTAAGGGCACCGGTTTGGAGTTAAGACTAACTGCTTAAAGGAGGGAAAGAAAAAACACACTAAAAATCGAAGGCGTTCCTGTCTGAGGCTCCTGCTGAGCTGTGACATGGGGAGAGCGTCCACCCACAGGCTCCTCCACACTCCCCAACACCCACAGACTGCTCGGGAAGCCGGGGGTGCCAGCGGGGCCCAGGGACTCAACGGAAAATCCCTTAGGGTCTAACCCCGACCTCCTAAGGCTGCACCCTCAGCAGAGCTGCAGGCCACATGTGGTCATGCCCCCAAAACATGGCCAGTGCGACCACAGAACTGAACTTTAATGTTGCTGAAATATCCCCCCCAAAAAAGAAAAAGAAAATATCCATTTGCAGCCATTGGCTGCTCTGCTGAGGCACAGAGCTGTCAGGTGAGATCCCGAAGTGACGCTCCACGGTGAAGTGCGCCAGACCACCTCCACAGAGCGACGTGCGGCCCTCGAAAGCCACACCTTCCTGCCATCTCCAAAGCGTTCACTTGTGCAAACATGGGGCCGGGGGAGCCACAGCCCCACAGTGGTCTCTTTAAACACAATCTACTTCAGTTCCCATCGTCCTTGACGGACAAAGAACTTCAGTCAGCATCTCCACTTGCAGTAAGAGCGCACATTAAAACCCTGATACACAAAACCCATGTTCTGACCCCAAATCCTCCCTCCTGTAAATCAGGCCCCCAGCTCCTGCATTATGAGCAAAGCTTGCCTGAGGCCTGTGTCTGCCCCACCCCGGCCCCCCGCTGTCTTCCACAGACTCGGTCTCCAGTGCCAAAAAGGCTGGGGACTGCTGCTACCCCCGAATGCTGATCCCATACCTTTTAAGAAAAAGGAAGTGTAGACGCAGAGAGTAACAGATCCCGAACAGCAGGCACTGCCCACTCCCAAGCCCCCACTCACCTGCTGAGCAATGAGGTCCAGCCGGCTCTCGAGAGTGTTGGAGACCTTTATTCTGCGGTCCCCATTGTAGATCTCAATTCCACCAGCACTGCAAAGAACAGAGAAATGACCACTTTTACGGGGCTCAGGCAGGCAGACACATGGCACAGTTCTCAGCTCCCCTGGAGAAGAGTTTTGGGGTATGGAGTGTCTCAATACCACAAGGGGTCAGTGGACATGAGCAACAGCTTGGAGTAAAAAAGGCTCCTCAGCATTGAAGGGGTGGGGCTGGTGGTAGCCGTGGCTCACCAGGGACTGCTGTGCGCTGACAGGACTTTCCTGGGCCACCTGGCTGGACCTCCCAGCAGCCCGCAAGGGCGGAAGGTGCACAGATAAAGAGGGTCCTGTCTCAGCCCTTCCCGAGGGCGCTGACACGGCAAGGCCCCGTGTCACTGTCACAAGTGCCCACTGGGCCAGTGCTGCCCCAGCCCCTGCCCACTCCCGTCTCCCAGGACTCAGTGGGTAGAAGGCAGGAGGGGCAGATCCCATTACACGGAGCCCCGGGGACTGGAAGTCGGTTGCTACGCCAGAATCCCGCCTTATCGAGCAGTTCCTGGTGGCAGGCTGTGCGACAAAGGCTGGAGGCCTTGCAGGTTTTCTTTGTGGACCTCAGTGGGCCATGACCATGACCCTAGTGTTCCCCGCCCCCCGGTCCTTTGTTCCATCCATCTGGGGTTTTTGGGAACAGACTCTACTGTCCCCAAGGGTGTGGCATTTAGTTCTCCACTGAGAATCTGGAGCTGCCACCTGAGCGGAGTGGGCAGCGAGGGAAGAGCGAGAGCCCTGCGCACGGGTCTCCTGGGCGCCCACTGGGCATCGGGCGTCCTCACAGCGATACAAGACGGGCTTACAGAGAGTCAGCGACCAAGGTGCGGAGTAAAATGGCGGTATTTAAAACTCCACTTTGAATCCGCACTGGAGCGAGCCCCCGAACCCCGACCTGAAATTCCGAAAGCTCCAAGAACAACGCACTTCAGCTGGTGCAGCAGCGCAGCCTCCCTGCCCCGTGACTGGGCAGTGCACCAGCCGCGCTTCCCTGTTGGCCCCTCACAGCGGGAGGCCCCTCATGCTCAGGCCCTGCTCAGGGGGGTTCTGTAAGGGAGCGGGGGTCTTGACTGACACCCCTTCCCTACCACAACCCCACTCAGCGCTCCATCTGCCCGGCAGCCACGGCAGCGACCGTGTCCCGGGAGGAGAAGCAGGAACAGTGAGACCCAAGGCGTGGGGGTGGGGCCAGACGTGAAGTCATCTAAGCTCCCAGAGTCCCTAGAGGCAGGTGTCATTGCCTGGATGGACTCAGCAGATCAAGGCTCTGTGAGGTCACATGATGGGTCAGGACACCTTGCTGGTACGTGGCAGTCTCCAACCCACACCCAGCAGTGAGGCTCAAGCCAGTCCTGTGCGCCTCCTGGTGGGCGGAGCCCTTCACAGCCACCCAGTTCCTCCACCCCCTTATGACACAAGGCACGAGTGGACCCACTTCAGAGGGGGTTTAGCTCCGTCCCGGGGTCAGCAGCAGGTCTCACAACACAGCAAGTACACGGCTCTCAGCCCTGCATCCCAGAACCTGCACTGCTGGTGCACCCGCCCGTGGGGGTGGGGGACAGGCCCCTCCCTCCCCAGTCAGCAGAAGGGCCATGGCGACTGCGGGGCTGGGTCCTGGGACTCTCACCATCAGTCACACATGACTGTTCTGCTTCTGGGGGTCCCTCGACAGGAGGCTACACTACTCAGCACAGAACAGGGTCAGGGTCCAGCTTTGCGTCCTGGTCGAGATCAGTGCTGCTGCTCCAGGGAGGGAAGCAAGGGGCCCTCGGATGCTAGACTTGCAAAGGGTGGCCCCTGGCTCAGAAGGACGAGCACATGGGGCCCAGCAGAGACCAGGGCGCCCTGGACAACACGCCCTCCACAGAGGCCTCCACAAAGGTGAGGGCTGGGGTCGAAGCAGGAAAAGCAGAAAGGCTCCTTACGTCTCCTCGGGCAGGTAGGCCTCCTGGTCAATCTGGACGTCAGCATCTTTCTTGGTGGCGATTTTGTACATGGGGATGGCTTTCTGCACAGCAGCCTGGAAACGCAGAAAATAACCGGTCTTAGCAGAAACTGTGAAGCAGATACTCAAAAAATCCACACGGCACCAGTTCTGTGTTTCAGGTAAGAGAACAGAAAGACTAGAGATGGAATGTGAACGGTGCCAGGAAAGTGGGGCAGGCTCGCAGACAGCTGGACGGAGTCCCCACGTGGCCCCGCAGTTCTACGTCTGGGCCATCCAGACGAGGACACGCAGAGGCCCCAACGGGGACTCGCACCCCCACGAGCACGGTGGTAGTCACAGTGGCCGGAAGGCGGAAATGGCCCAGGGGCCTGCTGACAGATGACCAGATGAACCGAGTGCGGAGGGTGTGCACGGCTGAGCCTGAACCGGGGGTTTGGACACCTGCCGGGCACGGAGGAACCCGGGAGACCCTACGCTGAGGGAACTGAGCTAGACAGGAAAGGGCAATCCGCGCACGCCCCGCCTGCCCGGGACTGCGACAGTGGTCACTGCACAGAGACGGGTGCTCGGGGGGCTGGGCAGTGAGTGTCTGATGGGGACAGCCTTTCACACCAGGAAGATGAAACTCGAGACGGTGGTTATGCAGCAGCGTGTGCATGTAGAGCACCTGTTTAAAATTGTTAACTTTTCATTATGTTCGTTTTACCGGTTTTCTCATAGAAGGAAGTGAGCTTTTAACGCCAGTATTGCAATTAGTGCGATAAAACACCTAACAGTGGAAAGTCCAGTCTCTGAACAACAGCGTGGGCACTTCAGCATTGGGCTGGCCAGAAAGTCTGTTTTTTTTCCATAAAATAAAAGGCACATTTTTCATTTTCGCCCATAACTTTACTGATTCAGATATGTTGAGTCTGCTGGCTGTCTCCCACTATGGGCTTCTGGTGGGCAGAGGCCGGGTGCTGCTCAGCATCCTCCAATGCATAAGACGGCCCCACAGCAAAGGGCTACTCGGTGACGATGTCAACAGCACCAAGAAACTGCACAAACCACTTGTGACAGGTTCCATCAGTCCCGGCACCTTCTCCACGCACTGCACAAACCTTTTTATGCATTTCAGTCGCGTTTTTACCTTGAAATGCAGCAGAACGTGCCCAAAATGTTGCACGTTTTCTTCCATCTTCAATATTAAAATGGCTGCACGAGATGCACCAGTTTTGGTGAGTTTTTATTTTTTTTTAATTGCACGCTGATACGACAACTGTCCCAATGCGGTCTAACAACATTGTTTCAAATGAAGTCGGAGACAACCAAGCACGGCCAGAGCGCTCGCACAGAAAAAACATAACGGACTTCTTGTCCAGCCCAATGCAAATGCAAATAACATCGTGAGGGAGCTTGGACGCTCTCCTCCGACAGTGTCAGCGGTTCAGCAGGTCTGTGCACGTCTCCCGTCTTCCCTCCCCTCAAACCTGACGCAGTGCCACCCAGGAGAGCTACTCAGGACACAGGGCGCTGGCCCCGTGTCTGCCTCAAGAGGAAACTTCCGGGCACCCAGTGACAGCCCCGTGTCACCTGGGAAAGGCCAGCGGGCAGTGTGGGCGGGCCGCCGCAGCGCGAGGAGCAGCCCAGAACGTCGGCCTCCCTGCCGCGCAGGCTCCCGGACGGGGCTGTGCGCCCACGTGACCCACATGACTCGCAGCCCAGAGCCACGGTGCCCTGATCGCCGTGCAGGCTGAGGGGCTCGCACACCTCGGCCACCCGGCCTGCACGTTCTCCTTCCTAGGGAACCAGGACTTTGGGGAGATGAATCACAGTAAGAACGGAAAGATGCCCGCAGCACGGACGCACCAGTGTGTAAGGAAGGGGAAGGCTGAGGACCCGGCACTCACACCCTGGCCCGAGAGCCGGCTGCGTGGAGCGTTTCCCCGGAAGAGCTGCTCAGCCGCACGGACCCAGGCGAGGGCGCCCCCTCCCCCGGGCTTGGGGCTCGCTGGCCTCAGGCTTCTCGACGCAGAACACCGCCCTCCTGTCACAACCTGGGCGCACCTGTCACGGCTGGCAGCTCGCACGGCAGAACACGGTGCCCTCTCTCCTGGAAAGGGCACGAAGAAGCCCCAGGGCCACAGCTGTGTGCGCTTGACCCGCTGACCGGCCGCTCTGGCACCCAGCATGCCCTCCAGGTAGGAGGGTGTCAGGTTAGAGGCAGGACTCGCTGGCCGGAGAGCAGTCGGCTGGCCCTGCTCAGCTCTAGTGGGTGTGGCCCATCGCCGTTTTCAGAAGATCGGGGTCTCACCGAGTCCCCGGGAAGGAGGTGGGGGCCCACTTAGAAGGCAGCGTGGCCTCTTGAGGAAATCAGAGGCTGAGCTCACGGGGCCACGTTGCCACAACATGTTAGGGCCCCTCTGGTCCCCACGGTCGCGCTGCCATCTCTGAGCATGCATCCCATGCCCTTGAAAGAGGGTGCCCTCTCCGAGCTCTTTACCTTGACCAGAGGGAAATCCTGTTTCCGGCAACGAACCACCATCCGGGGCTCCAGCAGCTGGTACATCCCCTGCAACACAAGCAGGTGCGGTCAGTGGAAACCACGCTGTCCAGTCAGGCGACGGCAAGACAGTGCTTTCAGGGTTCTCCCCTCTGGTCCTGAGAAAACATCTCCTTGTAAATGTCCCCGAAGAACACATATGACAGGAGGACGTGAGCCATGGTCTCGATGTCACCAAGCAGAGAAGCGCACCCAGAGCTCAGGGGGCAGAGATGGAATCTCGACGGCAGCCGCCCCTCGCACCGACGAGGTGATCGGCCAAGGGAAAGCAGGACTCCCAGCCAAGCAGTGAAGGGCTAAAATGTGTACAGCCTTCCGTCTGAACCCCAACAGTCAGAGCAAGTGAATTCTAGTGGTGAGATCAAATGAGGAAAACGGATTCAAAGCTTTAAGACTGCAAGCGACTCCGACCCGAGCTGTGGAGAGTGGTGAGGCTGAGAGCGCGCGCCAGCGTGAAGTCTCGTCCGGCCCCACGCACGGCCCCGCCGCCTCGTGCCGCGCAGTCCCCGCCAGACGAGGGAGAGACAGAGGAGCAAGGGGGCTGTCCTCTAACACAGCTTGACGTTTTTAAGGAAGATTTTATTTTATTTTCAGACAGAGAGGAAGAGGGACAGAGGAAGAGAGGAAAAGAAGCGCCGATGGGCCACAAGTGCGAGAGAAACACCGGTCGGTTGCCTCTCGCGCGCCCCCAGCTGGGAACCTGGCCCGCAACCCAGGCCCGTGCCCTGACTAGGAATCGAACCTGCACCCTTTGGTTTGCAGGCGGGCACTCAATGCACTGAGCCCCACCAGCCAGGGCAAGCCTGTCAGTTTTTCAGGCACTGTGGCTATAAACTGGAGTAGACCCGGCCTACACAGATAGATACCTGGAGAACCAGTCCATCCAGCAGCACCTGGTACCTGGTCGTGTCCTTTACCACCTTGCCGAGTCTCTGTTTTGCTTCACTGAGTAGGTCCTACAATGAGTGGAAAAGAAAGAAGTTACCTCTACACCTGGGTAGTCAGCGCAAAACACATCGTGAGGCTGGTACCAGCTCATGCCCCGCATCACAGCTCATAGCTGTTTCCATGCAAAGCGTCCTCTGAGACGCGTGACGGAACACATGGTCCCGGGGTGCACCACCGCGCCTCCCTGGAGGCCAGTCTGGGGGAGCAGCCCGGATCAGCAGTCAGTTCCGGACATACACACCTGACCAACACGGGAAGATCTGTATGGTACAGATTCAAAAAGCAAGCTGTTAAGACAGTTATACAAGATGATTCTATTTTTTAGAAGATTTTATTTATTTACTTTTACAGGGAACAGAAGGGAGAAAGAGGGAGAGAAACATCAACATGAGAGAGAAACACCACTTGGTGGCCTCTCACGGCTCCCCGCCCCGCCCCAACCAGGGACCAAACCTGCAACCCGGGCCTGTGCCCTGCCCAGGACTGAGCCTGTGCCCTTCGGCTGTGTGGGACGCCCCATGGGATGAGCCAACTTCCCATTTTTACTGATGGAGACCACTCTCCTGGTTAGCTAGGCCTGAAATTTAGTATTTGGCATTGAACTTGGAAGAGGGGGAATCAATTGGCAGTCAACCTCTGCAGCGTCTTCCTGTGAAACGTGTCAACACTGACGCCCTGCCAGGTTCATCTAGTGAGAATCGTTTCTTTCAACGTCAGTTTGTTTCTTTAATCGTCCAAGAGAACGGTATGGTTTCCATTTATTCAAGTGTTATGGCTTTTTCATGGAGGTCTCATCACTTACATTTATTCCCCCAAATTAAAAATAATGTTTGTAGCTATTACAGAGAGATCTACTCTGTTCTACTTGCTAACTGGTTACTGTTGTCATGTAGGAAAATGAAATTTCTCTAAGTTCTCTTTGTAGCCTTCTAAATTACTAGTTCTTCCTGTTTTTTGGATGTTGTGTTTTCTGTGTAGACAAACAAACCTGCACAGTCACTGTTTCTTCCTTTCACATACTGACATAACTCTCCCTTCTCCACTTTACAGAGAGCCCTGCAGGAACGGTGAGCAGCAGTGGACGAGCGGCAGGCACCCCGGCCTCGTCCTGACCGTGACTCGGACTCTCGGGGCTTTCTCAGCCGCGCGCCACGTCCCTGTGGCCTCTGCCCTCTCCGGGTCAGGCCTTCCCTGGTTCCCTCGTGTCTGACCTGAGCATCAGGTTGCTGACCAGACGCGAGCTCTGAAAGTCACTGAGCTCTTTAATTACCGAACAGTGACTAGTAAATTCTCTGTAATAGGAAATAAGCATTTTACAATTCCATGACCGATCGGGGCGAATTACTCACTGTAATAAGGTCATCTCTCGCTCTGAGGACTTTGAGTCTTGCTTGATTCATCAGATTGGACATCTGACTGCAAAGGGCATGAAAAACAGTATTGGCTCAACATAAAAATCAAAACCTGCAGAGAAAGAAATGTGTAGCTTCCTTCGTACATACAAACACTTCCCCTTGTACATGCCCGCAGCAGAGCGCCACTGAAAGACGTTCAGGTATTTCTACAACGTCCTTCTCAAAGGTAACGGAATATGTATTAAGTGCTTACCAAGTAGCAAACAATTTCCTATCAGTTATTCCAGGGTAAGCTTCCCTCGGTCCTCTGGGGTCCCGCCCCCACAGACTCGGAGAGACGTTGAGGGGCAGGCCCCAGGTCAGGCAGGTAGTGAGCGGCCCAGCCCCGCCCCAGAGCGCCTGCTCCGCCCTCCCGTCCCACTGACGGTCGCACTCCCTCAGCTCAGCGCTGTGCCCGGGCCCCGCTCACATCTTCTTCTGCTGCTCAATCTGCTTTTCTTTCTTCTCGTAGTATTCCATAATCTTCAGTCTCTGGGTCTGCACCAGACGGCCCTTCTCGATGTTGAACTCTTCTTCTGCCTGCCAGGGGTGAAATAATTCACCACACCCGATTCTGACGGTTCTATTTTAAGCAGTTGGTGAGCAGAAGTACCTGCTTAGAACCACCTTGTTTTAGACCGAAAATGGTCTAAAATGTTTTAGACCTAAAATGTATTGTTGCTTGTCTTCAAAGGTTACCTAATTTACTCAAAAGGGAAGACCAGTGATTTTCATCAAAAATAATGAACCAGAGGACTGGAAATTTGATCAAGGATCGTAGTACCCAGAAACAAAGTTACAGAAGATATAATGAGGTAGAATATTTTGTATATGAGAAAATCATTATGCCTTCTAAATTTAGTCCACTTGCCTACTAGAGAGCTAATGAAAACAAAGAATCGGGAGTTTAGAAAATCTGGGTTACTGCCTAAAGAACAGTGTGACTTTCTGCGTATAAATAACATGCAACTGGAAAGTCACATGATTCCTAGATGCTAACTGTTGCCTTCGTAACTGGCAGGAGGTTTCATTTGCTACTGTAGGTGCTCCTTAGGTATCTGTTTTTTTGCAACAAGCATCAATGAATGAAAAAGCAAAAGAGCAACACAAAAATCCCACACCTCCCTTAATCGACTATCACAACTAGTCACAGATGTTACACGTCTGAATGCTGGATTCCATGAGAACATCAATTCATTTACTACTTTTTTAATTAAATGTTTCAAGTTTTGTTAGGAAAATTTTAGACTTACAGAAAAGTTGCAAATTTACGAGACTGTACTTTCACCCACCATTTGTAAACGTCTTATATACATGATTTGTCAAAACCAAGAAATCAACACCAGCCCATTACAATGAACCAAAACCCGAATGTTATTCCCTGTGTTGCTACCTAACGTCCTTTTCTGTTCCAAAACATCAGCCAGGACACCACTCACATGGTCACTGGACCCCTAAAATCTCATCGGACTTGTGACCGTCTCTTCCGTTGTTTCTTGCAGCCAAGGTGGTTTTGACGAGCACTGGGGCGGCACGGCACGTCTCTCCGTCTGGGTCTGTCTGTCTGGGCCTATCTGATTCCTGTCGTCGTTCAGTGGGGAGGAGAAGACCGCCCAGGGGAAGTGTCCTCCTCCGGTCACAGTTAGGGCGACCTGGGCCATTATCCACATCACTTGGTTAGGTCACCACTTTTCGTTTTCCTTGTAAGTTGGTCACCAAGTCCAACCCTCACTCTGGGGAGGGTGGCGGCTGGGGGACGGTTTAAGCTCCGAGTTCTTGCTGAAGACAGTAGCCTACATGTATTCGGTGGGGTTCCCCTCTAAGGGCTGTGTCTTTTCTCCCGTCCACTACTTTCCCATCCATACCATAACATTTCAGGACCCTCACTGGCAATCAGAACGTCAGAAAGGAAAATTTGTTTTTAATGTCCAATATGAGAGATATTCTTATTAACCCTATGCAATGCATTGTTAAATAATTTTATTAATTACTGTTTATCAAAGTAGAACAATATAAAACTTTGTAACTTCTTAAATCTCAAAAATGGAATCTTACTTTTGCATCTATTTCTTCTGCTTTTTCATTGGCTTCTTGTTCAATAAAAGCCATCATATGCTTAATCTAGAAGGAAAAAGAAAAGATTATTTTACTTTTGAATGTAAAAAGAGAAGAAAATGTATCTTTTCTGATACAGTCAACTATTTCCTGACCACATAGGCTACGCCAGGCTCTGTGTGTAAGGAAAATCAGACAGTCCCCGGAATTTGCTCCAGCAAATGGCCAAGGTGCCATGTTCAACAACGTGGGTCTCCTCCTCTCGCGGAGCTGGGAACTGCTGCGGTCTCCCTCCAGCCGGCTCCTCTGCCCCCGCCCCTCTGACCAGCTCCGTCACAGCCGCCGCGTCCATCCTTCCAGCGCTCTCGCCCCCCACTCCCCACACGTGTCCCCCTGACCTCTGCCCCTTCCAATCCCCTGCAGCTGCACTCATGAAATCAGTCTCCGTGCTCTGGAATCTTGGCCTGATCTTCCTTGCTCTTCCAACATCTTTCTAAAAGATTTTATGTATTTATTTTTAGAGAGAGGAGAAAGGAAGAATAAAGACAGGGAGAGAAGTATTGATGTGAGAGAGAAACATCCGGTGGCTGCCTTTCCCATGTGCCCTGACTGGAGACCGAACCTGCAACCCAGGCCTGTGCCCTGACTGGGAATCGAACTGGCAACCTTTCGCTTTGCAGGATGGCACCCGAACCACTGAGCCACACTGGCCAGGGCCAGTCTATTGTAAAAGTTACCCAGTACTCACAAAATCTCAAGGCTTGAACTATTTTGGGCACCTACTTGAGGGCTCCATGCACAGAAAGCCCCGTGACCTTGCAGAAAGGACCGGCCCCCCCACACCTGTGTGCGTGGGGCCCAGGTGAGAATGGCAGCTTCCCCCAAGTTCAGGTTGAAGCCTCAGTGAACTCGGTCTGGAATTTTAAAAGAGGTTTCACTGAATACAGTCATCAAATCAGATGTTTATAAATACTACAATGGCACTAACTTTAACCCAGGTCAAAAAAGCCTGTTTACACTCAACCCCTTAAGGACATTTAACTCCACCCCTAAGGCAAAAGAATCTGACCTTTTACTGAAAAGAAAATACTTTTCTTTTTCCAGGTAACCCACTAATTTAATTCTTTGTTTTCCGATTCCTTTGACAATCTGGTGACATAAATGACACAAAAGCAAATATACACAAGTATTTTATTTTATACAATGGGAAGGAAGTCAGGAAATCTAGAACTTATTAGGCACAAACATGTGCTTAGCACTTGCCCTATTCACAGCTGAAAATATGGGCACAAAACCCACAGGTGTCCAGAAGCTTCGTGTAGTGTGCAGGGTCCTGGCAGATGTCTTCATTCTTTCAATTTTAGAGGGGAAAAAAAGTGATCATGGCTTAGAGCCCAGGGAAACACACTGCTTCACCTTTGTATATTTCCTGGGGAAGCCTGTGTCTTCAATATGTCACAACGAGGGGGGAGACAGAGGAGCAAGAGTAAGAGGAGACTCAGCCCTAACGGCCGCACTACCAGAGTATGAGGAGGGCATTGTACTTCCCCACTTGGCGAGTTTTTCCTGCGGTAAAAATCCGAGCAGCAGTGCTAAATGTTTACATACAAAGTCCGCTGCTCTGCCCGGGTAGCCGGCTGGTTAGAGCTTCTCTCAGTGGCCAAGGTTGCAGGTTCAATCGCCAGTCAGCACACACCCAAGAGTCAACCAATGAGTGTCTGCCTGCACAGATGAGTGGAACAACACACCGATGTTTTTTCCCCTCTCCCTAACATCAACTAAAACTTTAAAATGTTAATTGAAAAGCCCAATGTTCTGTAAGACTGTTGAAAGCCTCCTTGAAATTCTCCAAAGGCCATTTTTGTCACCCTTTTCCTTTGCGATTAAGCACAAGAACCTCCGAAATGAAGACGAAACATCCCGCTCTTCTCAGTGCATGTTAGATGAAGACTAAAATTCAAAGGTACTTTCAAGGAAATGGAAACATCCTAAGAAAAAAACACTGTATTGCTCACCAAAAAATACCCATAAGCCAGCGAGTGAGCTTTAGTCACAGAATTTTCCTACTGCCTACAAAAGGAGGACACTTCGTTCTCCAAATTAGGCGGAGCTGAAGTTGCAGCGATAAACTCCCTTCTTTATAAAACCTGTTGGCAACATGACCCCTTAACCCAAGGACCCTGGTTTCGGAATCTCGGCCGGACAAGTTCTGCGGAGAGACTTCGGCAGTTTAACGTTCCTACTACCTACAGACTTGAAGGTGTGGCTCATTTCTTAAAAAACAAAACAAAGTTGCCCAGGACTGATTATTCGCTTGCAATACTGATGTACGTTCACAACCTTGGTAACAATATTCCCCATAGACCTTGGCTCGTTACTTCGTGCCGAACACTGCTGGGCGCATGCAGGGGAGGAGAGCTAAGTGCCGCACGGACAGGAACGCCCAGCCTCGTAGACCGACCCCTCCAAGGTGGAGGCGACTGTAAAGTGGGCGGACTCGGAACAACGCCCGCGGGAGCGGCTCTTCGCCCTTGGCATCGTCAGGGTTACAGCCCAAAGAGGGCGTTCTCAGCCTTGCACTCCCCTTGCCTTTCCATCCGTGCATGCCACACTCTGCGCCACCAGGATCAAGGACCCGGGAAACGGGAACCCGAGTGGGGGCCGAGAGGCCACGCAGGCGGCGCGCGAGGCTGGGAACCCGTCACAGGAGCAGTGGGGCTCCTCCCGGGTCGGCAGGACTCCCTCCCGCAAACAAGCCTCCAAATCGCGGGACCCGGGGGCCGGGGACGCTCCTGGGCACCCGGGCTGCCCGAGGCCGCACCCGCCCACCCTCCCGGCACCTCGCTCGGCGCAGCCCGGGCCCAGCATCGCGGGGTCCACGCCCAGCCCCCCACCTGCTTCTGCACGTCAGCATCGCTGAGGGCCATGGCGACGGCGAGGCTGGGCAGGTGCACGACGAGCTCGAGTGTACGCCTGAAGGAGACGATGGAGTGAAGGGAAAGAAAGGAAAAACCAGCGCAGGTTCCGCTTTCCTTTGCTTTATAACCCTAGCTTCCTGTTCCTGTCACGTGACCGCGAAGCCCCGACACGTGAGCGCCCTCACCCCGTGAGAAGAGAGTAGGCTCCGGGCTGTCCCGTTCTCCCTCCTCCGCCGGGCTAGGCGCATGCGCAAGTGCCCCTGCGCGAGTCCCTTCCTTTTATTTGCAAATGATTTGTCAGCGCTTTTCTCCTCACCAGCCTCCTTTTCGGTGAGACGGAAGGTCAGGGATTCTGACCTCTGAAGTTAGTGGAGCTGTGTGGAAACCCACAAAGCGCACCTCATCTGGCTTAGTATTCTCCTGAACTGAGCCACTCCAGATCAGTTTGTTTCTCTCATCTTGCTAATTTCTGCGTTAGTAACTTCGCTCTTCACCATCCGAGACGTTTCCAGGATTATGCCGCCCTCTATCATCCCTAGGTCAGCGCGAGGCGGTATTCATTCATTACAGACCCTCCTACCATCTATTTTTAAGTGTTCTGCAAAAAAGGGGTTGGAGAGTGAAAGGAGCAATCCAATGACACCTGTACAATCAGTTATGAAGTTAATGTTTGGAACAGACATGGCACTGTCAAGATCAATGTTTTTGGTTTTTTGGGAAAACTGTTGATCTTTGTCATTTATTACAATTTTGAGACATTAAAAAATACAGGAAAGTACTGTGGGTTTAAAAAAAGGGGTCGTCTGGAAGCTAACCTCAGGAAGTGATCTGATCACAAATTCTTAACTGGGCAGGAAATGATGTGTAGTCACGCCCCCATGCATAAAACTTCTTCACTAAGAGATTATCTCAGCCTCCAGCAAGCCCTGTCCATTGTTTCTGAGCATCCATGTTAACACATCTTTGAAGTAAATTCTAACTACTTTCAGGAGAAGCATGTTGCCAACCGTCCTGTAATCCAATTTCTACCTTGCTTTCTTCCAGTACCATGTAATCTTCCTTTCATTCTCTCCTTAATTTAAAAAAAGTCCTCTCGCAAGGATATGTTCGTTGATTTTTGACGAAGAGACACAATTGGGCCCGTTGTCCTAAGAATTTTTATCTGTCCTATAAAGCAGGGACTTTAGGAGAGGTTTGGGAGGATCCAATAGACTACTCATCAGCTTTCCAGGGGTGTCCTTTCAAGGTCGTGGTCTTCACTCATTGGCAGGCGCGGGGCAGAGGGTCGTTAGTCACGGCATCCGGTCCTGAGGTTAGCTTTGGCGTGGTTTGGATATTGCACCCTCTCGACTAAATCCCGCAAAGGACGCTGGGTTCCGGCAGACCTCCCATAACACACAGTCTGTTTCAAGTCCTACGCTAGGTGCTGAGAACAAAACAGATCACTACTGGCAGCCCCTTTTATCTCCACAGGGCTTCTGCTCCAACAAGGTCTCCCCGCCCTCCGCCCCGAGAACAGGCTCTCTACGCCACGCACCCCCACCCCAGAAATCCCAGCTTTCAGGGGTGCAACCATTGGCCGCCAGCTCCGCGGCTCTCCTGACAGTTCTCGAACACGCTAGTCTGTGGACACGTAACGTTTTCTGCAGACACAGCAACGCTCCCGCCCCGGGAGTCTATACCCTCTCTGGGCACAAACGTAGAGCACAAACGTAGAGCACCCCGCCCGTCTCCTTCCAGCCGCACTCAGCCAACCACTATGGCCAATCCCAAAAATCATAGAGTTGAGCGACTCCTGGGAAGAGAGGCCGGCTCGTCCAGGCCACATCTGTGCGAAGAGACCTCCAGACCTCTATGGCCTGTACTTCCGCTCGGGAAACCCGCCTTTTCCGGCGCCCCTGGAAGACCCCACCCGTTGCGACGCCGGCAGTGACGGAAGCACGCCGGCGGTGACCTAACCTCCTAACATGGCGGCGGCGGTAGATTAGGGCCGCGGGTCGTAGCCGCCCGCGCCGCTAGAAGAAGGACGCTGTGCGAAACAAGTGCCGCCGCCGCCGCCTCTTCCACCTCCTCTGGGCCAGGGCCAGGTGAGGGGAGTGGGATTCCAGGCGCGCGCAGCAGGATCTCGACCAGCTCCGCCGGCGGCTTTCACGGGGTGGGAAGGTGTCCGGAGACAGTGCCGGACCTCCGGCTGCTCTGCGGTTCCGAGGACGCGGGAGTGTCCGTGGGTGTCGCCCAAGCGTTCTCGAAGCTGGACTTGTTCGGCCAGGTCCCGCCGCGATCGCGCGCGCGGAGTGGGGCTTCCTGAGCGGGTGGCGGGTGGCGACCGGCGGGGAGCTTTTCTGTCAGAAGCAGGAGTTCGTTCAGAGCGGCTCCGGGTCAGCCCTGCCAGCCCTAGTCGTTGCAGTCGTTCTCTCCGCACTAACGTGCGGACACCGACGATGAGGACAGTGATGAGGATAATGATTGCTGTCACACATTGCCCCAGGTCCATGCCTCCTAGCCCTCTGTCCGCTCGCCGCTCCAGGGGGACTCTCCGCTCCTCTTTGCCTGAGGCTCGGACCTCAGGTGAGACCCGACGGCCTAGCCCGCTGTCTCCAGCCTCGGCCGGAGCGTGTCTGCCCCGGCGGACCCCGCCGTCTCCGCCCGGAGGCGGTAAACCGCCCCCCGTGGGCTGTCGAGCAAACCAGCCTGGAAGTCGGAGTGCCATCGTCGGTGAGGCTCCCCTGAGGCTGCTCGTGAACGGGCATGTTCTCTCTGCCCCAACTTGTCTTGCAGCCACACCCTCATGGTGCCTCTCTTTTCTAGTTTCCCGGAAAACTGAGCTAAGGCTGGTGGAGGTGGGGCCGCGGAGCCACTGCGCATGTACACCTGCAAAGTGGAAATAGTCCGGCCTGATGAAACAGCCTCCCCTTGATGATAGGCCGTCAGGGGTTTGCAAAGTCTTTTACTCTGTTCGGTCGCGTACTGCTTCCAGCATTCGCCCCACACCCCCCGAAATGACTTCTTGTCTTATGGAGGGTTGTACCCTGATAGCTGAATTCCGTGGGAGGCTCTGTGATGTTGAGTCCAGCCAGTCCAGTCCAGACAAGATGAGCTCACTAGCATGTGGGTATTTACCAAATATCCAGACGGTGATTTACAGCAGTGATAGTCATCGCCCTAAAAGATGTGTTTCTTATCTACTAACGTAGACCTGCAAAACAACTTTTAGTAATTTGTTTTTTTATTCCTCATCTGAGGATCTGTTTATTGATTTTTTTCTTTTTTTGAAGAGAAAGAGAAACATCGATCAGTTGCCTCCTGTACACGTGGGACCAGGGATCCAGCCCACACCCCTGGCTCCCCACTGACTGGAATCAAACCCCTTAACCCACTGACCCACCCGGCCAGGGCACAAAACAAGTTTTAAACAATCATTAAGTACTGCCGTTCTGTTTCTCTCACTTTTTTAAACATGATTTTTATTTATTTCTTATTCCAAGTAATTGATTGCTAAGAGTTATTCATGTATAATACAGAGTTGTCAAAACTATTTTTTAACAGCTTTATTGAGATATAATTAACATACACAACTCACCAGTTGCACAATTTAGTGGTTTTTAGTAATTTCCCTGAGTGCACAACCATCACCACAATTCTTACCACCCCAAAGGGAATCCCAGCCCCCTTAGCAACCCTTGACCCCCAGTCTCCCCACTTCCCAGCCTGGGCAGCCACTGTGTTACCCCAGTGTCAGCAGAGTCTCAGATTCTGGACGGAGGTTTCATATAAAGGGAATTACATCATATGTGGACTTTGTTACTTTTTTACTTAGCATAATTTTTAAAGATTTTATCTTTATTTATTTTTACAGAAAGGGGAAGGGAGGCAGAGAGAAAGGGAGAGAAACATCTGTTGGCTGCCTCTCTCTCGCCCCCAGCTGGGGCCCAGGGCCTCAGCACAGTGTTCTCAGGGCTCAGCCAGGCTGTGGCGCGGGTCTGCACTTCATCTCATTTCATGGCCACATGCTATTGCCCTGTATGAAGCTACTATGTGTTTGTATCCATCAGTTGATGGGCAGTAATTTCCATGCTTTGGCTGTTACACGTACAGTGCTGCTGAGATCACTCACGTGCAGGTTTTAGTGTAGACACGTGCTTTCATTCCTCACTGGCCCAGACCTGGAAGTGCAGCAGTGGCTGAGCCAGGTCTCCTCGGGACACCAGCTGTCAGCCCCCTTCCGGGAGCCTGAGGGATCCGTTGTGAAAGTCAGTCTGCGTTTGTCTGTCTGTGGGGAGAGTGAGTGCCAGCTGATGAGTGGGAGCATTTCCAGGCTCTTTTTGATTGATTGATTGATTGATTGATTTTTAAGTTTTTATGAGTTTATTCAGGCCAAATTGACAATTGCAGGGAAGCCAAAATCTCAACAGATTGAGAAACTGCTCCCTGGCAACTCTTTAGGTTTTATTTTTAGACAGACGGGAAGGGGAGAGAAACAACACGTGCAAGAGAGATAGCAGTTGATTGGTTCTCTCTCACACACACCCAAGTGGGAACCTGCCCCACAGCCCAGGCGTGTGCCCCAGAGGGAATCGAACTGGTGACCCTTAAGTTCACAGGCCCGAGCTGCAGTCTGCTGGGCCCCACCAGCCAGGGCCGAACTGCAGGGTTTCCGTTGGGCATGTTTGAGTTGGAAAGGGACGGCATGCATTAGAATACGTAGAAACTGGGGAGCTTTAAAATGACAGCTTGCTCAGTTGCATTTCTTCGCTGGGGGAGTGGGTTGTAATTTCACAATTTTCATTAGGATTTTTTAATTTTACTTTTATTTTGAAGAAAGTCTTAGAATTCTGTAGGAGCTAATAAAGCGTGGGTTAACAAAATAGTTGTTGGATTCATGTTAATTTGTGGACCTTCAAAAAAGTTCCCAACTCAGACCACCATTGAGTTTTGAGACTAGAGGTCTGATAACCACACAACTTTGTTTATGTTTAAAATTACAAGTTTTGATGTGTGGCTGAGATAGCTAGATTTTTATTTTTCTCTTTGCAAACCAGGATTATAGATCTGTTCAACTCCATATTACTGGAGTAGTAAGTAATCTTGTTGCATTATAATTTTATTATAGTGGAAAGAAATGGCCTAAAAATGAAGAGCGTCCTGAATTAATTGAATTAGACGTTAAATTGTAATGTGTTTCTGTTATGGTTCTAAAGGGTAGGTAAGGAATACAATATAGGTATGACATCCTATTATTTTATTTTATTTATTTTATCTTTATTGTGTTTTTTCCCATTACCATGACATTCTAAATTGGTATGTCTGAGGTAGGCGGTATAAATTACTATATATATTTTTATTATTTCATTTTTTATTCCTTACCTGAGGGTATGTTCATTGATTTTGGAGAGGGAGAGAAGGTTGGGGGCCGGGAGGAAGAAACATCGATCAGTTGCCTTCCCGTGTGCACCTGGACCAGGAATTGAACACACAGCCTAGGTGTGTGCTCTGTCCGACCTGGATCCACACCCGTGACTTCTCGGTCCACCAGATGGACAACACTCCGCCCAATCATGGCAGTGCTGAGACTCTTCAGAGCTTGCGTTTTGACTCTTAGTTGCTCTGTTCTCCCCCTTCTGCTTTGGAACTTTACTTCATAGTTCATCCCCTGCTCTGTGTTTCTTCCTATCTCGTTGGCTTTCCCTCAGCCCCGTGTCAGAGCGCTGCGTCGCTCTAAGTGTGCGCAGAAGCAGAAGGCAGCAGGCGAGCGCGCGGCCCCACTGCTCCCTCCAACCTCTCCTTCCCTCCCTGCACACCGCGCCCTGGGCTTGGCAGAGCAGGCTGACCGCCCTGCCGCTGACCCCAGGCTCTGCGGCTGCCCGCTGGGCCCTGGTGCTTTCCCTCTCAGACGGTCCACCCCCTGCCGACTCCCGGGCACACTCCATCCTGGTCTTTTCCCAGCTTTCAGCTGCCACTGTCCTCTGCCAGCTTCTCTCCTTTTGGCTACCCCTGAAATGTTAGTGTTGCGCTGAATCTAATTGTATTTCTTTTTCATATCATGTCTCCTGAGAAATAAATATTCCTCTGCTTCTTACTCTGGTGGTCATGCTTGGGGCGGGAATGGCAATGGGGGTACAGAGTTCTTGCCTCCCGACCCCTCACTGAGAGTCATTGATACAAATAAGATCGAGGATTTTCTGAGCTTTATTTTCTGTACTTGGTAATCTGAAAACAGTAGGCAGTGTTTCCTGTGTTTTCACACTCTGTAGCCCCTCTCCACACTCCCTGCGATGCTGGCTCCCTCCCGCCCTTCCCACTGCCTCACGTGGGCACAGCTTTGTGTCTCCAGTCTGCACCTCTCTCCACGTTGAAGACCTGGGTATCCAGCTACTTGTTGTATGTCTCCACCTGGACCACCCACAGGCGTGCTAAAGTGCAGCGTGCACCACAGTGAACCCGGTGCCCTCGTGCCCAGACCAGCCTTCTGCACCATCTGACTTGAGAACAGGAGTGATACCCTCTTCCACACAGCTCGCTCAGTCAGTGTCTCACCGAGTTACTTGACACACCTTTGAACTCGGCCTGTTTTCCTGTCCATCAGCTTCCTGCTGGCGTCCTGTCTAGTGCTTGCCTATTTCATTCAGATGTTTCCGATCTTCCTATACCTTGTGTCCTTGCCTTCCGTCTCCATTCCATCTCCCGCACCAGCTCCAGGTGAATCTGTGAAGTGTTGTAGGATCTGTTAATATGCTTCTATGGCTTAAAGCCCTTCGGTGATTTCTAAGGGGTTCTGCGGTAGCGTTGAGCCTGTTTACATCATTACCTAATTTGTGAATCAAATGAAAGAAATTGAGTGTTTTTCTCTCCAGAAAAACAAAAAAGGCTCATGCACAGGGACTGTGCACACGGTTTCGGGAGGTTGGTCCGTGGACACGGCTACAGTAACTCCTGGCGTGTAGGATCCAGCGCAGGCTTCCTAGCCTCCCCTAGCAGACCAGCACAGCAGACGCGACTTCTGCTCAGGCCTGTTGAGCCCCACCCGCTGCGGTGCAGGGCACAGCCATGCCAGACGCCCTGGTTCATGTGCCGTCCATGCTGTCCCACTCTGCCTCCCGTCCTGCGTTACCCCTCACGTTCATCCCTTCCCCACTGCCCGGCTGGTTTGGTTAGCGGGCACCTCTTCCTTCCCCACAGGGCTCACGTTTTACTTAAGGAAGCCTCCCCTGCCTTGCCACTTCCCCTTTCTCTTCCCCTTCCCCAGGGTGGCTTGCCTGCTTCCTCTGCTGGGTTGCTGTCTCCCACTCCGTGGATACTGACTTGTACCGTAGAACTTCATTGTCCCTACTTGTTTGTATGTTTTTGTTTTCTTCTCCTTAATTGAAAACTCCTGAGGGCAGGGGATTGATTAGTTGTTGTGTCTGATGCCTATGGTGCGCCTTGTATCTCAGGGCACATGCTGAATGAACACACACACACAGAATTGTCGGAAGGCATTGTCTTCTATTTTAACAGATACAAGTACCAGGTCTGTATGCGGGCTTTGTAGAATTGGAATGTCTTCTAAACTGTCAATTGAGAACGTAGTGTGTTACAATCGTTGGGAAACTGCCTCAGAAACTTTAAGAACAGTAGGTCCCAGTTAGGTCTTGGTCGCTCACCCAAAGTGACCCCACAGTACTCACGGGCGCGGACAGGCACCTGCGGAGAGGGCATCTCTCGGAATGGATGGGACAGCTGGGAGAGGCAGGAAGCAAGGGCTGTCCTGCTGCGGGCTCTGCCAGGGGCCAGCCACAGGACTAGGGTGGCCAGCACCTCTGTGGACCCACACCACCGCCTTTTCTGCAGGTGACCTCGAACGTCTTCCAGAGCCCAAACCCGAGGTGGGACCCTCTGGCTCGGCGGCACCTGGACCACCTCTCGTCCTCTGGGTGCTGCAGACCGAGGCAGGGGGGAGAGCATCCAGCCCATGGTGGCTTCTACAGTGGGGTTTGTTTTTTGCTAAGACTGACCCCAGAGGGTGCTGCCCAGGTCGGAAGTTGGGTCAGATGACAGGCTGGCAAGAAAGTAAAACAGAAAGGTGGAAGCCCGTTAGAGCCCCGGGGAGCCGGGGGAAGTGTGACCGAATGTTCTGCACGCCCTGTGAGAACGTGGGGGTGTTGCTTGTGTTCTGTGGTGTCAGCTGTGGCACTTGTCCCCTTCGGTGAATCTAGTCATACTTCGGAGTACCTTTCTGAAGCTTATGGGGACTGTCAAAGCCGACCTGGGCAGTCCAGGGCACGCCGTTGGATTTGTTGGAGAGTTCGGTGTAATGTTGCAGCATTGCCCCCAGAAGACAGAAACGTTGGTCATTCTAGCACGTTTCTCTGTGCGCTTGCTACAGGTCTTAGCCTTTGCCAGCCTTGCCTGTCTTTATTCCTACTGTCTGCTGATCATCCAAACCTTTTTCTTTTACCGGGTAATTCTTGAGGTTTAAAGCAGTCCATATTTTGTTTTTAGTAGGAAACAAAGGTATTTGGAAACCTCTTGCTAAGACACTTGGGGTGGAAACAATTAGCAAGGTTCACAGTGAGGGTCAGTCATTTGTGTAGATAAAATGTACAGCATGGGGACTGTAGTTAATGACCCTGTGTTGTCCCGACTGGTGTTCAGGGTCACCCTCCAAACCAAAAGGTCCCTGGTTCAGGTCCTGGTCAGGGCACAGGCCTGAGTCCCGGGTCCTCCTGGTTGGG
Source organism: Carollia perspicillata (assembly GCA_004027735.1). Taxonomy (NCBI): domain Eukaryota; kingdom Metazoa; phylum Chordata; class Mammalia; order Chiroptera; family Phyllostomidae; genus Carollia; species Carollia perspicillata. Next base: position 20,396 of record PVKM010006928.1, on the reverse strand, counting down.
GGGGGGTGTGTGAAAGGCAGCTCATTGATGTTTTCTCTCCCACATCGGTGTTACTCTCACTCTTTCTCCCTCCCTTCCCTCTCTCTCTAAGTCAATAAATAAAATCTTTTTTAAAAAGGTACATGGCAGGTAAAACCGCTGCTAAGTCTACGTGAAGAAGTTGTACTCGTGTTGATTAGGAAACAAGGTAGGAGGCCTAACAGATTCAGAAAGGAGGCGCTTAAGTAACAGTCCAGACCAGAAGCTAGTGGCCAAGGCTGCCAAGGCTGCCGTGCTGCACGTGGTCATCCAGGGACCCAGGAGCCTTCTGCCTGGTTGCTTTCTGGGCCCCTACAGTGGCGTCCTGGTTTGCACATCAAAGCGAGGTGTCTGCCGCATCCCCATCTAAGTCCTGGAAAGGAGGGAGCAGGAAGTCTCGGGAAAGACCCCCACGGTGCAGAGAGAAGAACCTCTGCCCGCGCCTGCGGCGGAGCTTGAGCCTGCGGTGCGTCACAGTGCAAAGGAGACTGGGAGACACTGCGGCGGGGGGCCAGGGACCTCGCTGTGCTGAGGACGCTCCTTAGTAAGAAGGAGAGAACTCGCACTGGGGTGCGTGAGGGGGGCGGGCGTGACCGCAGGTCGGTGAGTGCACTTTTGAAACATCACTGAGAAGAGGAGTCTGACAAGGACTTACTTTGGTATTCAGTTGACTAATTGGAGTCCATGGGAAAATGTCCTGGCACATAACCGACCTCAAACTGAGAGAACACGTCTCTGCCGTAGGTTGCACACCTCTGCCCGCAGACCTTCCTGGAGCGCCGCTGCCGCCCCATGGCGTCCTCTGCTGCTGTGCCCGTGGGCTTTCACTACGAGACCAAGTTCGTGGTGCTCAGCTACTTGGGGCTCCTCTCTCAGGGGCCCCCGCGCAGGCAGCGCCTCTCCTCGGCCCCAGGTACTGTCCTTGGTGGAGGCGGTCGTCGTAGGTGGTGGTGGTGGCTTCCCGTGCGACAGCGTGTGCATCCAGGGGGTTCGTGCCTGGGGTTCGTGGGCTCACGTGGCGCCCGTGCGTTCTCAAGGGGTGACCTCTCCTCCCATCCCCTGGTCCGTTCCAGGAAGCAGCTACTTTTGAATGCTTGTAAAGAGATTGATGTTTTGTTTTGTTTACGTATTTATTTATTTAGTTAGTTAGCTTCTTATTTTTAAATCCTCACCCAGGTGCATGTTTTCATTGTTTTTAGAGCGAGAGGCAGGGAGAGAGGGTTAGAGAGAGGAGAAGGGAGGGAGAAAGAGGGACAGAAACACGGATGTGACAGAGAGACGTTATCAGTTGGTTGCCTTTCATATGTGCCCTGACTGGGAACTGAACCTGCAACCCAGACCCGTGCCCCAGCCAGCTGAGCTGCCCGGCCAGGGCAGGAGCTAGGTGTTCTAAATGGTTGCCCTTGGGACAGGCCAGAACCTACTACGTACATGGAAATACACAGAAGTCCGCCTGTCGTTAGGGATTGCATACTTAACGAGATGTGCATTAGAGTCACATAATGAATTTTCAATTTATAATACAATTTAGTCTCTTGAATTGCCTTTTTTCAAGGATATTAGGTTTAAACAATGAAGTCTCATATCTGATGGGATTTTGAAGATTTTTAAATGTATTTATTTACTTACCCATTTTCAACTGTGCTGGCGTCCCGGCATAGGTCACAACAGAGCTGGCCGAACCAGACCCAGAATGCCGACCGGCTGTGGCCGCTCTTCTCCAGCAGTGGATCGCTCGCCTGGGTACGAGGCAGCCCCGGCAGCTGCCTGCCTCTGGGGCACTTTTTAATCCTCACCCGAGAATACGTTCATTGATTTGAGAGAGAGACACTGGTGTGAGCGAGACACATCAGCTGGCTGCCTCCCGCACATGCTGTGACCAGGGTCGGAGCCCACAGCCTTTTGGTGCACGGGGCGATGCTCCAACCAGCCGAGCCGTTGGCCAGGGCATGTGTGTTGTGTTCTTAGATGTTGAATCATATTCACAGTGCCCCAAGGTAGGTTACTATTCTAAACAAGATTGCATCAGGTGACTTTAAAAATACTGATTTGAGAGCGAGAAACATCAATTTGTTGTACCATTTATTTATGCATTCATTGGTTGCTTCTTGCATGTGCCCTGACCAGGGTTTGAATCTGCATTCCTGGTGTATTGGGATGACGCTCTAACTAACCAACCACCTGGCCAGGGCTTCCACATGACTTTTAAAACTCATGAAAGAAAATGTGATACCAAATACCTGATTTATTATGTTGCCACACTCACACAACGGTTTTACTTTCTATTGTCTTATGATCTTTACTGATGTTCACACAGTCTTTACATAATTGTAGTCAATTATTTGTGATTTTTCCACAGTTTTGAAACATGTTTCCATGTTCATCTGCCTTATTGCATGATAGGTGCTTTCTTTTCTTTTTCTCCCACTCGGTGGCACTGCCCTGCAGTTTCGGGTTTGCTGTGGAAGCCGTGCTAGGCCACTGGCCCTGGCAGTGGGGCTGCAGTTGAGAAAGTTGATTACAGAGGGCATCATACGTAAAGAGTCACACATAAGAAATTTTATTTTTAAATGTTAGCAAATGTGCATTTACTTAGCAATTTTGAAGTAAGGCCAAGACTTTTTTTTTTAATATGGGTCTGTTGTTTATAGCTTCCAATTTATGTTAAAATAAAATAGAGTAAGAGCATAAACACAGGTGTAAATTACGGTTAAAGAGTCATTCTAGGTTTTTATGATTTCCCCCCATTCTTCTACAGTTGTTTCTCTCACACCCCACCTGAAACGGTATTTTTAAAGCAACTTCCCAAAGCGTTTAATTTAGGTTTCGTGGAAATACCAAGTGTCTTTGTACAGTCACATTTCAGTGATGTCTGTGATTTTAAATAAATTAGAGAATTTCAATTTCAACTTTCCTAAGCAGGGCGGGAGACAGATAACCGACCCTTGGGAAGCGTGCAGCCGACGCCGCGAGCGGGCGTCCTCAGGAGGTTTTGCGTGAGGCCGCAGCGAGCCTCTCGGGACGACAGATCACGTCAGTGGGGCTACTCAGGGTGTTTCTACTGTGCGCTGAGTTTTAAAAGATTCTTTGCTTTGGATTAATTAGTATCTGGAGTCAAACTACGGAGCTGAAGGATAATGCTGCTTTCATGAGGGCCTTGCCGTTTAAAATAAACGCGTGGCCTGTAGCTCGTCACACTATGTCGGGTATCCTTTTAGGTTCTCACACAGTGTCCTAAAAACCAGTTGTCACTCCTGAGACTCTGGGTCCTGTTGCTCCGAGCCTCTGGAGTGCAGACCCCGCAGGCGTCTGCCCTGGGACTCGGGGTCCGGTGGAGCAGGCTGCACTGGGAGCGGCTCCTGCACCGACGGTGTCTGCGCGGCGCTTCAGTCGGGAGGGTGGTTCTGGCTGTCAGTTTTGGGGAGCGTGTGGTTTTTACACTCCAGGCTCCTGGCACTCTGGGCGCCAAGGCAGACATCAGGACTGCAGGGTCCGAGTCAGACAGTTCCTGATCCCAGCCCAGCAGACCCCAGGAGCGTTACCATGGTGATGCAGGTCCCCTGCCCACAAGCTCCAGGGGCCACTCCAGGGAGCCCCTTCCCCAGGGCCCCGCAGTCACATTGTGGCCATCGATCGCCTGCATATGCTGCAGGGACGGCTTAGCATCAGGACAGTTGGGTCTTCGGGGGTCACCCTGAGCAAGGGTGTGGGGGTGCTTGGGACCCTAGCCCTAACCCTCTGGACCAAGTGCAGCGGCGCGACGCAGGGTCTGTGTTCAGTCCGGCTCACGTGCTGACCTCAGCCACGCCCTGGGGCCAGATGCAGCCCAGGGGCTGGACCACCGGGCGGCCCGGGGGTCTGTCTCAGACGCACCAGCATCAGTAAGTGGTCCCCTCACCAGGAGGTGTTGGCAACCGCACGGGTCCTCCCTCCTGAGCCAGGACGGGTCCGAAACCAGGCTGTGCCCCGTGACAGCCCGCATGACAGTGCTCAGACTGACCACTGACCTTGTAGGGCTTGTGCCAGCTCCCTGGCTCGGGTGGCTACAGTGGAGGCAGGCTTCTGAAATCAGAAATAAACATAAAATGTGGTACAGAGGTCACTTCCGTGCCCCACTGCTACAAACAGGACCTGCGGCGTCCATCGGTCTCCCGCTCAGGAAGCTGGGAGTGTGAGGAGAGGAGGAGGCCAGCGCTGGTGGCCATGGTTGTGACTCAGAGTTTCCGTCACGTTAAATGTCTTTCATGTTTTCCCAAGTGAGTCATGTGCTGTATACAGACCTTTTTTATTTCACATTTTAAAAATTTATTTTTCAATTACAGTTTATATTCAGTATTACTTTGTCCTGCTTCCGGGTGCACAGCGCAGGGGTTGGACAGTCACTCTTCACAGCGCGCCGCCCTGGTGTCCCCAGGGCCCGCGGGCGCCCTGCCCGGTTGTCACTGCTGTCGACGGTGGTCCTCGGCCTGCACACCTTTGCACACAGTTGACTGCGCTTTCCCAGGGCGAGGCCGCTCTTCTGGGCGCTCAGTTTGTGCTGAGGGGAGTTGACCCTGTTAGGGGCAGCGCGTGCTGACCAGCGCAGGTCCTGCTGGGTTACGGAGTTGATGCGAGGTGACTTCTGTCATGCCCAGCTTGGCACATACGGTTAGTATAGGGGCCCCAATACTGCAGTAATCAGACCTCTGTTAGTGGAAAATGCACGATAAAGATTAACCTCCGAAAGAGACATTCCTCTCTGGGGTCAGGAAGGAACCTGCATCTGTGGCGATCGGGGATGTGACTGTCAAACGTGTGTGGCTGTGATGCTGGGTTACTGTTCGCTCAGCACTGTTCATGGGGAACAGTGAGTCCACGTGTCCCTTCCTCCGTCCAACCACTGCTCTGCTTCCTCTCTCTGACTTCGACACTTCATGGCACCTCATTTGAATCAGGCAATATTTGTCCTTTTCTGTCTGCTTCATTTTGCTTAGCATAATGTCTAAGGTTCATCCATGTTGTAGCATATATCAGAATTTCATTTCTTTTTTTAAAATATTTTTTATTTATTTTCAGAGAGAGGGGACAGGAAGGAGAAAGAGTGGGAGAGAAACATCCATGTGTGGTTGCCTCTCATGTGTACCCCACTGGGGACCCGGCCCGCAACCCAGGCCTGTGCCCTGACTGGGAATCGAACCAGCGACCCTTTGGTTTGCAGGCTCGTGCTCAATCCACTGAGCTACACCAGCCAGGGCAGAATTTCATTTCTTTTTTTAAAAAAATATTTTACTTATTTATTTTTAGAGAGAGGGGAAAAGAGGGAGAAAGGGAGGGATAGAAACATCAGTGTGTGGTTGCCTCTCACACACCCACACTGGGGACCTGGCCCACAACCCAGGGATGTGCCCCAACTGGGAATCGAACCAGCGACCCTTTGGTTTGCAGGCTGGCGCTCGATCCACGGAGCCACACCCGCCAGGGCAAGACTTTCATACCTATGAGAATTTATAAAGATCACCTTCTTCCTGGGATATGTGGTCTTCTAATTTTGCTTTATAGATTATATATGTTTTAATGTAATGTTTGGTTTTTACATTTTTATTTTGTGAAGGATCATTTTTTTTTACTTTCATGTACAGAGAGCTCAACAGTGTGATTTAGCCTAGCTTAGTGGCCTCTGCTTTTTCCAGCTTGGCTCTGCGAGCCACCAGCTTTGGACCCAGGACGCTGCCTCCCCAGTGGCGGCACATGTCGTCCCCACTGTCGTTGCCATTCCTCCAGATGGCGTGCACAAGCTTAGCCAGAGCTCCGCTGTCTTCCGAGTTAACCTGTGGGAAGACGACAGTGGTGCAGGTCTTCTGTGGACCAGACGCCCAGCCTGGCCCCCCCTTGCTGAAGCAGCAGGGAGCCCCCTTTTTCCGGCACAGGGCCTACCTGATGGCATCACATCGTGTGCCATCGCGACTGGCTGGGCCTCTCGTTCTCCACCAGGGTGGTGAGAGTGTTAACCCCGCTCGGAGGGCAGGTGCCGACATCCCCTCTGCCAAGCAGCCTTTTTTCTCAGCCCTGGCCAACCACCTCTGCTTCTCTTGGTTTGTCTCTGTCTTTGGGGGCCAGCTCGCTCAGCTGCACGGCTGTTTGGCAGGACAAGGCCCGGGTGGGCGCTTCCAGAGACCTGCCTCTTGCTGCTGCGTTCGAATGTAGAGGGACCATTTGACAAAGCGGGGGAGGTCTGTTTGGGGCTGGATGTCCTGGCTGTGCCAGAATTCTCGGGCCTTTTCTCAAACGGGATTCACCATCATCTGGGCCTTCTGCTTCTTCACAACACCAGAGGCCGGCACCACCTCCCTTTCCTCTTCCTGTTTTCACGTGTGTAGGCAGAACAGGTGAGCGAACTGCCCAGTCAAGCAAAAGCCTGTTAATTATGCCATTGAGGGGGATCCTTTATGTTTACTTCAACTAGAAATAACTAAGGAATTTTATGTTTTCCACAAAAAATAGTCTCAGCTCAGAAGAAAAGTTTTTTATGTGGTTTAAAGGAAAATTATTTTTGTCAACTGTAAAGTTGAAAACTAAGTGAATCTAAGAAACAGAAATGTTTAGCCTTTTGTTTTTCAAAGATATTTTAAAGACCCATACATGCTATAATAATCAAGTTTCTTGGCTCAAAGTAATATGCTTATCTTTGTTTTTCCGCTTTTTAAAAAAAAATTATTCATCGACTTTTTAGAGAGAGAGAGAAACATCTATTTATTGTACTAACTATTTGTGCATTCACTAGTTGATTCCAGTATGTGCCCTGATCGGGGATTGAACCCACGACCTTGGTGCGTGGGGACGATGCTCCAACCAGCTCTGAGCCACCAGGTCAGGGCAATAAACTTATCTTTGAATTCAGCATTCTTTTGCTTTAAAAAATGAGAACATATAAAAGTCTGTTCCCTCTCTGTATGAGACTTGTCAGTGGTAGGAAACAATGGTATGAACACCTGGGTGGGAAGGTGCTGAGAATGCATCTGTAAATGTATTCTGAGTAGGACGGGTGGGCAGCGTCATATTTGGGTTCGGTGTTTTAGAAGAGATGGTGAAGTTCTCCAAGTATCTGAGGCAGAAGTTAGTGAATTGTCAAGTGTTTGGTCTAGTTTTCTCCTCCAGATTCTTCACCTTAGTTCTCCACTCCGTGCTGGAGACCAGGGTTTTCCCTTTCCTTTTATTGGCTGAGAATATTCATGGTTTTCTTCAGTTGGACGACATGAGTCTTTTGATGATAACAGGCTTTGTCTTGGGCTGAAGTTTCCATGAAGATAAGAGACCAGGAATGTCAGTATCATCAGATACTGTCACTGGTCTGGACAGCCTTTCAGGGTTCTGCCCTGTCACAGACGTTTCTGAGACCCTGCCTCCTGGCAGACACGCACGGCTCCCCCCTCAGGCGGACCACGTCCGGGCCCTGCTTTTCCCGGCAGCGCTGGGGCCAGGCCGGGGCCTCCCCACTCCCTTTTCTAACCCTCCCCAGCCCCCAGCCTTGACAGTGCGTTGTAATTTTGTATTTTTGACTCAACAGTTAAAATACAACCCCTATTCTACTGGCTTCTCTCGCTCTCTGTCAATAGTAACCTTTTTCTCGATTTCAGGAGTTCAACAAGATGTAGCTTCGCAATCTCTGGATCAAGAAGTTTTATTAAAAGTTAAAACTGAAATTGAAGAAGAGCTAAAATCCCTGGACAAGGAAATTTCTGAAGGTCTCTTTATTCTTATTTTCCTAGTTAATTAGAAGATGCTGTTTGTTCCGGTTTACTGTTGGTTTAATTTGGTTTTCCATGGTAGAGTGTTTCCAGCATTACATGACTTCGTTGGTATGGGACTGCAAGGGGGAAACGAGTGTCTTCTCGCTTTTCTCTCCTGGGGGGCACGTTTCTAGGTGTTTCCTGAGTGCACCCAGCAGTTGAATGCAGCCTGTTCAGGGGCTACATGGTGGCCTCAGCTGTCCCGTTGAGATACGTGCCCCTCGCTGTGGTTGGATGCCGACCCTAAGGGGACAATGTTGGTAAACCGTGTTCAGTTTGCACGTGTCTGTGCTATAGAAAGTCGTGACAGTAATGTGAATGTAATTTGATAGCCATACATTTTGTTCTTAACATTACACCATAAACTTGAAATAGCTGTTTTACTAACTACAAGAAATTCCGTATATTGAATGACTGTTCCTCTCTTCCCTTATTGACAGGAACATTTGGGTTGCTTCTTGTTTTACCTTCCAAAAATAAAGATGCATTGGACATCCTTTTTTTTTTTAAAGATTTTATTTTCTTATTTTTAGAGACAGGGAAGGGAAGGAGAGAAACATTGATGTGCTACAGATACATCTAGGTTGCCTCCTACACACCCCAACCCAGGCATGTGCCCTGACTGGGAATCAAACCGGTGACCCTTTGGTTCCTAGGTCAGCACTCAGTCCACTGAGCCACACCAGCCAGGGCAACTGCATTAGACATGTTGCCCAATGATTTCTTTTATAGCCTTATTTATTTTTTAAAAAAAGATTGTTTATTTACTTCTAGAGAGAGGGAGAAAGAGGGGAGAGAAACGCTGCCGTGCTAGAGAGACATCGATCGGTTGCCCCTCCAATGCCCCCCTGGGGACCTGGCCCGAAACCCAGGTGTGTGTCCTGACCTGGAATCAAACTGGTGACCTTTCGGTTTGCAGGAAGATGCCCAACCTGTTGAGCCACACCTGCAGCTTTGTGGAGACATATTTTACATACCACAGAATCGACCCGTTCATAGTGTACAGTCCAGTTGTACAAGGCGTGCAGCCATCACCACAATCTAAACTGAGAACATTTTTAACGTTCCAAAAAGAAGCACCGGACACAGTAGTGGTCACTTCCCACATCTGCCAGCGCCTCCCCAGCCCCACCTGATCTGCCGCTGTCTCGGCACCGGCCTGTTACAGGTGGACACCCAGATGGAACCCTGCACACTGGCCTTTTACGAAGGCCTTGCTTGTCGCGTGGTTTCTCAAGGGCCGTCCACGTGGTCGCATGTAGCAGCACTCCATTCCATTCTGTGGTAGAGTAATATTTCATGGCGTGGGCACACCGCCTTTTGTTTTCCCATTCATCAGTTGGTGGACATTTAGGTGGTTTCTGCTTTTTGGCTGTTACGAATAATGCTGCTAGGAACATTCCTGTACAGTTTTTGTGTGGATATGTGTTGCCCAATAGTTTTTAACAAGAAAAATTATAAGTCAGGTCCCTGCTAGTGAAGAAGAATACGAATAGAGACTTACAAGTAATCCAGAAACCTAATTTTAACCACTTATTTCTTTTTACCACCATTTTTAATTGATTAAAGTTTAAATTCTATTTGGACCCTTTGTCCCCTTCTGGTAGCAGTACTTACACACAGTAAACGGGCAAAAGGCCAAGAGAAGAGAAAGAGCAGCGAAGACCGCACTGCACTCGCCCCCCGGAGCCCCTCCCCCGGCCCCTAGTGAAGACCGGTGGCCGCGGCAGCTCCGTGCGGCTGGCTCAGGCGGCAGACTGCCGGAGCGGCCGCAGCCCTGGGCACCTCTCCTGCAGGAAGCACTCCACAGAGAGCAGTGCACTCAACTCGCGTCGAGTCGACAGCCTTCTGGGAGCAGGCCTCAGACCAGCGCAGTACACGCTTTATGTGAGGAGATTATTGATGATTCTTGGGGGTGGGTGCAGCCACTTCCTTTCCTGGGATTTCATGCCCTGAGCCCCGTGTGTCTGTGGGAGCCCAGCGATGCCGCCTGTCTGCCGGCTGGGAGAGAAGGGCACAGCCACGGGACACGAGCGGGAAGCAGAGGAGAGGCTGGGATGCTGCTTCCACGTGCGGCTTCTGTCCTTGTAACCTTCCTAGTCTTGACGCGTATCCATGGGCATGGCTATGGAGCTACAGAGTGCGTTTTGAAAAGAAACTGATGTCCTAGCTGCTGTGGCTCTGTGGACTGAGCGCCGGCCTGATAACTGAAAGGTCGCTGGTTTGATTCCCAGTCAGGGCACAGGCCTGGGTTGTGGGTCGGGTCCCCAGTGGGGGACGTGCGAGAGGCAACTGATTAGTGTTTCTTTCCTTCACTTTCTCCCTCCCTTCCCTGCTCTTTAAAAGTAGATAAATACAATCTTTAAAAAGAGAGTGAACTAATTGACTCATTTCTCTATGGTGGAATAAACTGACTTGAGTCTTGTTTAAGAAGTTCCACCTTTACAAAGGTAAAAACAAAACCTTAAAAACAAAATAATAAGAGAGGGATGATAAATCTCATTGACCAGTTTTTGTCAGTTTTTCACTTAGCCCTGGCTGGTGTGGTCCAGTGGGTTGAGTGCCGGCCTGCAACCCAAAGGGTCTCTGGTTTGATTCTCAGTCAGGGCACAGGGCTGGGTTGTGGGCCAGCTCCCCAGTAGGGGGCGTGTGAGAGGCAACTACACATGGATGTTTCTCTCTTCTTCCTACCCTTCGTCCCCTCTAAAATCAATCAATAAAAAAATTTTAAAGATTTTTTTTCATCGATTGATTTTAGAGAGAGAAAGTGGGGAGAGAGACATGGATTTGTCGTTCCACTTATTTATGCTCTCGTTGGTTGATTTGCTGTCTGTGCCCTGACCGGGGAGCAAGCCCACAGACTTGGCGTGTGGGGACAACGCTGTGATCAGCTGAGGTACCCCGCCAAGGCTCATTTATCATTCTTACGTGACACTGGTCTGTGGTAATGTACTGCCTTGGTTTGCGTATTTTAACATTTCCGTTTAGTCTTTTTCTTTAATATAAACGAAGATTTTCTGTAACGATATTTCCTTTAAAAACTCTCCGAATTTAAGACCTATCCAGTTTTGTGTTCCAGGAAAGATTAAGATCCCGTAGTGACCAGCTGACCCTCGGTGGCAGGTGTCCCACCCCCTGAGCTTCTGCTGCACGACCTCCGGTGCCGAGGGCTCAGTGCGGCTCCTTTCGCCCTGTCTCCAGCCTTCCCCAGCACAGGCTTCGACCGGCACACGTCGCCCGTGTTCAGCCCCGCCAGCCCGGAGAGCTCCGTGGAAGACTGCCTGGCCCCCCTCGGAGAGAGAGTGTCCCGGGAGCTGCACGAGCCCCTGCAGGAGGCGCTGCAGGCGCTCCTCAGCCAGTGAGTGACCCTGCTGCATGGGGCCGAGTGGTCCTGCGCCGTGCGCGCAGCGCCGCCTGGTCAAGGCCGCGCTGTCCGTGAACGGCGTCACTTCTTTTATCGCGCCCTTTTCTCTGCTTTCCCAAGCATCTCTGTTGGTGGTTTGAGTGACAGCTTTTGCATCAGAGAAGTGATGTAACCCTTCCCACCGGCATTCGAGCTGTGTTTCCTGTTGAGCTGCTTCAGCAGGTGCCCCTCCTGAGCTGCAGACACAGCCGTTCCCTTGTCCTGACCGCGCTCTGCCGTTGGCCAGCAGCTGGCCCTCTCAGCTGGCCCGCTGAGACGCGGGCCGGGCTGCTAGGCCTGGTAACGGGGATTCACATTCCGTCTGTGTCTCCGGTGTCCCGATGTTGCTGCAGCCCTGCCCACGGAAGTCCTGCCATGTTCTTAAAGTGGGAACTTCTCCCCTAGCTAGGATTCTGACTGTCAGAGCTAAAAGCAGGAAGCTCACCGAGAAAGTGTATTAAACTAGAAACAAATCACTTACTTTAGATCTTAAAATTTCATTTCCCCTAATTCTTGGCTGAGAATCACTGTTGAATTGGTATGAGTGAGAAAAAAATAGTTGTTTTAATGAAGACCCGACAACTCTCCAGAACAAGATGACAACTGTTCTTTCTCTAAAAGGGCCAAAATTCAGAAGCTAAATTACTGTGTAGAAAGGTCATTCCTTACTTTCACGTAAAAGCTACATGTTGCCACTTGTTAGAAGGAAGCAACGTGGGCTGAAGGAGAATTTGGTTTGTCTCTGCGTGTTCTGGCGGCACAAGCGCGGGCGAGACCCAGGCTGCACCTCGGAAGCCGTGTGATGGAGTCACATTTGGGTTTGCTCACCCTCACACATGGGGAGGTTTTAGCACAGATGTGGAAAGGAGGTCCCATATGGGTGTTGGGAAGTAAAGCCTAATCGGAAGTTTGGAGGTGTGGCAGTTCTTGTGGAGGACGCTTGGAGCCCTGTGGCCCCGTAGAGGGGTGGACAGGTGAGTGGGGCAGTGGTCAGGGTCGCCCCACTGCTCTTAAACCAGAGCAGCCGTGTTTTCACGGACATTGTCTGGTGCTGTTTCACGAACTGAAGACAGTTTGCCGAACAAACCAACCTTGTAAAAGCTACTGGCTCTGGGGGGTCCAGTAACAGATACATAAGACAAAAAAATTCTGTTTCCAATTTTGATACAAACTATCTCAATTTATCCATCTGTTAATTTTGAATTTATAGGATATTATAAGCTCTCTGAAGAACAATATTATATAGTATTTTTAAAAAGCATTATTTTTAAGTCCTTTTTGTAATGTACAAGAAAAATGGGTATCTTCCCACTGCCAAGTAAGTGGTAATTTTAAAAATGTTGTCTTTGCCCCAGCTGGTGTGGCCCAGTGGATTGAGTGCCGGCCCGTGAACCAAAGGGTCGCAGGTTGAATTCCCAGTCAGGACACAGGCCTGGGTTGTAGGGAGGGGGAGTCCCCAAGTAGGGGGCGCACAGGAGGCAACCACACGTTGATGTTTCTCTCCTCTTTCTTCCTCCCTTCCTGTCTCTCTAAAAATAAATAAATAAAATCTTCTTAAAAGTCCTGTCTTTGATGAATATTTATTTTGTTTTTTTTCTTTAAACCCTAAATTCAGATACAGTTATTTTTGAAATTGGCACCTCTGGTTGTACATCAAAGTTAGGCCCCTGAATAAATTTTCTTCAGAAACCTTTTTTTTTCTTTTTAGCACTGCATTTATTTTCAGTATTTTTTTTCTACTCAAAGGTAAATATTTTTAGTATTAAGGTGTTTTATTCACAGAATCTAAAGGATATCAAATGGCAAATAGTAAAGCCGAGGTCTTTTATTTTTTAAGGAAGAATGAACCCCTCCTAGTAGTCAAGAAGAAATGTTCTGTTAGATGTTAGCCAATTTTGAAGAAGATGATTGTGATTATCAGAAATACACTTTTGAAAGTCATTATTGCTGTTACTGATACCTTGAAAATATCTCCCTGATGATGAACCAGAACTATTACCTGAGCTCCTGGTGGGAAACGACCACCACCTCCTTCAGTTTCTTCGTGGGGGTTTAATCCCTGCCTCTTCCTGTAGGGGGAGCCTTTTCAAAATGTTCCCCTTACCCCACACCCCCTTTTTCAAAAGGCATTTTGTTGGTGGGGGGAGGGGAGGGAAGCAGGGAGAAAGAAGGGGAGAGAAACATTGCTCAGTTCCCTTGCACGCACCCTGACCAGGGGCAGAGCGTGCAGCCCTGGCATGTGCCTGACTGGGAATTGAATCTGCAACCTCCCGGCTTACAGGACGACGCTCCGACCACCTGCAGCACACCAGCCAGGGCTCCCCTTCTTCTTTGCTGTGTTTCAAATAGCTCATCAGATGGGTCTGGTTTTTCAGCTGTTAATTTTTCTGTGTATTAGATTTCCTTTGAATGTTTTAATCTGTTGAATTGTTTATGTGGGTATATGTCTGTACATACAATGTTTCAAAACATTCCATTCTGAAGGAGGCCAGAGGACTTTTGCCCGGTCGACCAATGACCAGTAAGGCCCACTGTGACGCACAGCAGCCTCCGGAGTTCAGGAAAGGAGGTGAAGGGACACAGACATGCGAGCACAGGTGCAGGGAGAGTCCAGGTGGGGGGACTGCAGTGTCTGCTTGTGCGCAGTATTTCGTCCAAGGCTTCTAAAGTACTACGCTTACCTTGGTGGGAATATGCTGTCAGCAAGTATCATATTATGAAACAGGTCATCCCTGGAACCTCAGTATTGCTGTGGAACTGGTTTTATTTTGACTTCTATAAAAGAATACCTGTGTCATCAGAACATTTTTTGATACCAGATTTCCTGTTAAAAATTATTACTTTTAAAGATTTTATTTATTTTTACAGAGAGGGGAAGGGGGGGAGAGAAACTTCAATGTGTGGTTGCCTCTCGAGTGCCCCCACTGGGGACCTGGCCCACAACCCAGGCCTGTGCCCTGACTGGGAATCGAACCGGCGACCTGTTGGTTCACAGGCCGTCACTCAGTCCACTGAGCCACACCAGCCAGGACTGAATGGATCTTAAAATTAGACTCCTCTCCTTTTTTTTATATATGTTAGTAATTTGTCCGCAAAAAGGGGAAGTAAAATTTATTAAATCTATTACCCAAGCTTTTGACGCCTTCGTATGTTACCTTGGTACCAAGTATTGTTGTTAATTTGCACGAGAAGCCAAGACTTGGAACACAGTACTCGGAGCCCCTCAGTGAGTCACTGAGCGATGCTGCCGTCACGCTGTGCCCTGAGCTCTGGGGTCAGAGAGGCTTGTCTCTGCCCTGCAGGGTTTCCAGTCGTGAGACACCAAGGTAAAAATAGAGTGCTGCTTGTCGGCCTTGTTTACTCCAACCTCTGACACCCTCAGTTTGAAAAGTCTTCCAGTGCCGTGTCTCTTCAATTTTGAAGTATTTTAGTTTTTTTGCCTTTAAACAATTAAAATTATGCTTTTATTGAGATAATTTTATTATTTGATCTCATATTAATAATCCAAGTGTTTGTGTTTATCTACAACATAGAATCCAGTTGGAGAAGTTTGGAGCAATTAGAGAACATTATTGTTTACCATTCATTACTTGCTCTGTGAACTGCTGTCCCACACTGGCAGCATGCGTGTCAGCCTCTAGAGGGCGCATGAAGAGGCGTGCACGCCCCGCGGTAAAACCCCTTCTACAGAGCAGTGTGTTGAGTAGCCTTGGTTACTTTCGCAACAAGTTCGTACAACCTTAGCATGGTGACTGCATATTTATTCATCTGGAAATGTCGAATTTTCCTGCTTAGTGACAAAGACTGTTAAAAACGATTCTCGCAGGCCAGTGACGTACCAGGCTTACCGGGAGTGCACGCTGCAGACCACGGTCCATGCCAGCGGCTGGAATAAGGTATCAACCAAATTACCTTTTCTCTCACAAGATTTCAGTGTGTTGGTGGTGCGGTGCAGAGGGATTGCAACAGCAAATGGGAGAACTGTTAGAGCTCTTTATTTAATGCATAAATCCAACTGTGAAGTGGGTATTTCTGATTGAAGCGGTTTTTAGATTAATGCTACAAGTCCTGCTGGGCCCCAGACTGCGTGTCCTGTCGTTGGTCCCCGTGTGTTCCCACCTGCCGCACGCTGCCGTCACAGCTTCACCTCTCTGTGGCAGAGAGGGTGTTGCTCCAGACTGTGTCCGGAAGCATGTGAGATGCCTCAGTGGGGAAAGAACAAGGGCTTCCCTTCGAGGGGCAGCATGTCCTGGTGCTCTCAGGCCTGGTTGCATGTTGAGCAGGGACCCTTTGGCGTTCAACGAGTGGCTCAAAGGGGAGAGACCAAGGGATGTGCTTGCTTGGCGGTGGTGCCGACACCACCTCCCATTCGTTTGTTAGATGGAGACAGAATTCACACGCCGAAAGACTCGCCCGTCTACAGTGGTCCTACCTAGTGTACTCACAGAGGTGTGCAGCCATGCTCACGGGCTAATTCCAAAACGTCTTCTTCCCCAAGAGACACCCCACTCCTGCCCACCTGCCCCCTGCCCCGCTCCTCACCCTGTGTTTGCCTCCTGGGTGTGGCGTAGAAGCTCGGTCTCATTGTTGGTGACTTCGGCCTCCTGTCACGTGTGGACTTCCTCTCCCTGTTTTCTCTCGCTCTGACTCACGTGCTGCTGTGCCCTGGGGCCCTGCTGGCCGTGTCACTGAGGTGCCATTGCCCAGGCGCCTGCCCGAGGAACAGGCGGGGGGATCCAGAGGCCTGGGGTGTGGTCAGGCTCGGTCTTTGGCCACAGCACTTCCTTGCTGTTCTGGTTTCCTCTTGTGCTTCACTGCGGAATGGCAACACACAGTGCCCGGTTATGGCTTCAGTTTTATTTTGAAGCAGATGGGCCAGAGACTTCCAACCGATGGGTTCTGTGCAGGTAGAGTTTGTGGCATGCACTGGAGCTGTTGAGACATAGCCTGGTTAGGTCATAGACCGATAAGTCAGACATCGTCCCAGATCCTTCTTGTGCTGGAAGGGGCCCTCGGAGCTGTCCGGCAGACTTCCTTTCTACCTGCATGGGCTCACACGGTCGTTAGTAAAGGGGGTGTTGTCCGCAGAGTCTCCCCTGTTGGAAGGAGGCGCCACGTGGTTCGTGTAAGGAGACGATGGAGGTAGTTCTGTTTCAAGGTCAAAGATACCTTAGAATTCTATTGCAAAAGTAATTGAAGAAGAAAGGATTTCTATGTGTTGTGGGGATGACTACTCTTCAGTACGGAAATTCAGACAGAAATTCAAAGGGTAAGATTATTTGGTGGCTTTGAAGTCCTAGAGATACCAATAGTCGGGCCTTGCAGACGTGGACGCTTGGGTGTCCAGTTTTGTTCTGACTTGTTTTCAGTCCTGTGGGAGGGGAGCACAGAAACAGGCCAGGTGTGCAGAGGGTGCGAAGTCCTTGTGCACAGTCAGCTTCCCAGTGGGCGGGGCTCAGTCGTAGGAACTCATGGAACTCGGTGTCTGGTCACCAAGGTGAGAGGACAAGGGGCCTCAGCGACACAGAGGCCACTGAGTTGTGCTGAAGAGAGAGCGGGCCTGGAAGTCACGACGTAGGTGCTTGGAAAGGAGCGTGTCAGGCAGGAAAAGCAGACAGAGCCCACACTGCCAGGAGTCTTGTGAGGCCTGTCACCTGCACTTAGGGACCCAGCAAAGGACACACACGTGGTCAGCACAGCGTAGGGATTGCCCTGTGCAGAACTTACTTACTGAGGATGCGCAGATTCAGCCCAAAAAGTGCAGAGACTGAGAGGGAGCGGGACTGGGGACTAAAACTGAGGCAGCGGTGAGAGAGGGTTGCAGCTTTATCTCCAGGTAACTGTGGAGTGACCCTGGGGCGTTGGCTTCGTGATGTGGAAAGGTGGATTTGAAACAAGTATGTGTAAGTATTGTTCCACAAAGCAGGTGTGAAATGTGTGCAGCTTATTTCCCTAAGAGGTAACAGAGCTTGGACATGAATAATTTTAAAATGTTGCGTGTTAGTGGATTATTATGGAAATTTGAATCTTTTGAGGTGCAGCACATCCCAGGCCCTTGAAGTGGCGAAGACGGTGTGAATCCACAAGGCCGATTCACAAGCTGTTTCCGATTGCTCGGGCTGAGGCAGAACACTGGGGCTAGATGAACAAGCTTTGTTTTTTAGTATGATACGGTTTTTAATCATGGGAAAAGCCTAATGCATTCTTTATAGTCCTATACCCTCCATTAGTATTAAGAGGTTTTTAATGTATTTTTGGGTGGAGTTGTTTTAGAACATCGATTCCCTCAGGGCTGCTTCTACTTAAAAGCCAAAGAATATTAGTATGAACTCACTGGCTTTCTGTTTGTCTTCTTCTGCAGAAATATTTTGTAATTTCTCACTTTATACTTTGGCAGTTAAGTAGCAAGGAACTAGAATTGGGTTAATTTTCTTTCGCATTTCTTTTTCAGTCAATTGAGTACTTGATGTTCTGGAAAAAAGATTGCATGCTGATGGTTAACTGAAAATGCTAGGGTTTTTTTCCAGTGTGCAATTTTTGGGGGGAAGGCAAGAGACTCTAGTTAGTTTCAGTCATAAATTTTGATGATTTTCAAATACTGAGCCACAAGGTTATTAGGAATAATAATGTTTCCTCTGGGTTTTGATGACTTTTATAAGATAGCTCCTCATTTTTAAAGTTCTTATTTTCAGATATGCAGGGGTTGGCAAAAGTAGGTTTACATTTTATGTAAAAAATAATACAGAGCCCTTGCTCATGTGGCTCAGTGGATTGAACCAAATTACGGTTCGACTCCCAGTCAGGGCACATGCCTGGGTTGCAGGCCAGTTCACAGCAGAGGGAACCAGACATTGATGTTTCTCTCCCTCTCTCCTTCCCTTCCCCTCTAAAGATAAATAAATAAAATCTCAAAAGAAAATACAGAAATTAATAAAATAGCCCTGGCTGGTGTGGCTCAGTGGATTGGGCACAGGCTGCGAACCAAAGGGTTGCAGGCCCGATCCCCAGTGAGGGCCATGTGAGAGGCAACCAAACACTGATGTTTCTCTTCCTCTCTTTCCCCCTCCTTTCTTCTCTCTCTAAAAATAAGTAAATAAAATCTTTAAAAAAAGAAAAATATTAGCCCTGGCTGGTGTAGCTCAGTGGATTGAGCGCGGTCCTGCGAACCAGAGGAGCGTGGTTCGATTCCCAGTCAGGGCACATGCCTGGGTTGCAGGCCAGTTCCCAGCGGGGGATGCGTGAGAGGCAACCATACATTGATGTTTCTCTTCCTCTCTCCTTCCCTTCCCCTCTAAAGATAAACAAATAAAATCTTAAAAAAAGAAAAAATATTTTTAGAAATTAATAAAATGATACAGGAATAAAACTGTTTTGCACACTCACAACTGCAAACTTACTTTTTCCTACCCCACAATAATAAAAGCACATGGCATAAAGTGCAAAAACTACAGGGAGGTGCGTGCTGAAAAATGTTTTCTGCCAGTTACCTAGTTCTGTGCTTGGGCCACCACTAGGACTGGTTTCTTATATATTTGCCCAGAGATACTGTAGGATTATACAAACGCAGACACTTGTGTATTTTTTTACACAAAAGATAACATTATTGTACACACTCTCCGGGGTCTTGCTTTTTTCACCGAAAGTAAATTTTGGTGATTGGGTGTTGACAGTCGCCCAGCCAGAGCCTGCGGGGCTGTTCCCAGGCTTCTGTGTGCGGGAGCGAAGCTTCAGGGGTGTCTCTGTGCGTCTGTGCCACGCCCGCCAGCACAGTGGCTTTTGTATTACGGTTATTTCTGACACCCTCAGGCAGCGAGTGTCGGCCTTTTTCATCTCATGGCACACATAAGCTAACTCTTAAAATTCGACAGCGCACCAAAAGGCACATTTTTTTTGCTGATCTCACAAAAAATCGTCATCATTTTCATTCCTTCACAGCAGACAGCTATTGTGTTGGCTGCTGTCGTTTTCTGACAGTCTGAGGGACAAGAGGTCCGTGCCCCTGACTCAGTAGTCAGGACTTCCTGTTTTAAAAATTCTTGTGGCATGCTGGTTGAAAATTGCTGCCCTCAGGTATAAAACCTGTATATATTATACACAAAAACTCTAGCAGGGGTCATTGTTTTATTTCCCCTGTTGTAATAAAAGTGA
The DNA here is from genome assembly GCA_004027735.1 of Carollia perspicillata. NCBI lineage: Eukaryota > Metazoa > Chordata > Mammalia > Chiroptera > Phyllostomidae > Carollia > Carollia perspicillata. Next base: position 1,061 of record PVKM010006928.1, on the reverse strand, counting down.
AACTCCATAATGATGCGTCTGAACGTAATCTCAGTAGAATGAGCTACAAGAATTGCCATTTGTGTCTCAGTCTCTCATCTTCTCATCGAAGGTTTTGGTGCCTCTGGTTCTGCTGCAACAAGCGCTGTCGGAGCTGACGAGGCGCGGCCAGGAGCCCCTGCGTGCGCTGCTGCAGTTCGGGGTGACCTACCTGGAGGACCACGCGGCGGACTTCATCATCCAGCAGGGCGGCTGGGTACGCGCTGCAGCATTCAAACTCTGTTCTTTGAAAAAATCGAGCACAGATTTAACATCATGAATAGTATCATCCTGTTATGAACACCCTATAAGATTACTTTGGAATAATTTTGGATTTGTAAAAAAGTTATAAAGTGCTTCTCTATGCAGTCCACACAGTTTTTCCTGGTTTCACCTCGTGTGTAACTATGGCACCTTTGTCAGAATGACTGAATTTCCATGTTGATTTTATACCCCGTAAATCCGTTGGACTCGCGTATTCAGATTATTTATTTCTAGGTTCCCTTGGGTTTTCTACCGAGAAAACCCCACACCATCTGTGACTAGTGATAGTTTCTCCTTTGAAAACTGTCTTTTTTAAAACACGGCACTAATCGGGATCCGTGGCATGACGGGGCCAGCCGCAGTGGCCTCCTCGTCTCTCTGCTGACCCTGAAACGAGGGCTCGCGGTGGCTTCCCCACCGAGTGTGCCAGCCGCCCGGGTGAGGCTGGCCCGTCGGTTCTCCTGCTGGGCCTCAGTGCGAAGGGCGCGCCGCCTTCACAGAAGCTGGCGTTGGGAAGAACTTTTCTCTCCTCGGGAGCAGATGATGTGAGATTGCAGTTGTTCGTGTCTGGCTTCCTAGAATGTGTCCGTAAAACCACCTGGTGTTCTCTCCAAGGGGCGGTTTCTGGTTTTTCCTGTCAGTTTTTGATGGCATTTCTGGGACCCTAGAAAATCGTTAGTTGTGTTGGCATCGAGCTGCTTCTAACACCCTTCTTTATTTTAGAGGGGGAGGTACAGTGGATTTTTATGTCTTCTCTTATGGTGCTTACTTTTTAAAAG
>PVKM010006927.1:0-42608 GCA_004027735.1 Carollia perspicillata | reverse complement strand
AGGGAAGGCTGCCTGGAGGAAGTGAGGCCTGAGGTGGGTGTACAGGAAGAATAAAGTTGTCCAGGGAAAGACCTGGCAGCAGTAGCAACAGCTAGACCACCAGAAGTCAGGATGTTGAAGAACCCATCATTGTCCAGAACTGCCACAGGGAACAGACTTGGAAAGGGCCTCAGAAGCGAGGCCTGGTCGGGTTGGACCCATCCCCAGGCCGCACTGTAAGGATTAACCTCAGGTGAAACTATGACTGTGGCCGAGCTGGGAGCAAATACCCCAGCACCCTCTCTGGGTCCTTTCCTGGATGGTACCCCTTTCCTCCAACTCAGGGCTTGCCCCTGCTGCCCCAGGCTCAGCAATGTGGGGCCCTCTTGGAGTGTTCATAACCAAAACAGATTCAGCTTAGAGAGGAGCAGCGGACTGTGCTGTGGGCAAGCCAACCTCAGATATGAAACCAACTCAATTGTCTTAGAGTGAAGAGGGCCCTTGGATATCCTCTAGCCCTACTCTCTCATCTTACTGATGAGGGCCAGAAATGGGAAAGGAGTTATTCGAAGCCACACAAGTAAAGACTCCAGAAGTCCAGAGGCAGAGGAGAACAAAAATAAGGAGAGGACGCAGCAAGCCAGCCAGGGTCCCTAAAGGGGAACATGGAGGAAAACTCCAGCAGAGGCTCAATGGAAACAGGAGGAAGAGCCCATACCCGAGACCATGGGTATGGGCCATGTCCCCCAGAGCTGCAGTTTCCTCATCCCTTCGATGGCGGTAATACTGACGCATTCCACAGTGTCACTGGGAGAACTAGAGAGCACCTTGTAAACTGAAAAGTCCTGCACACGTGGCAATGGCACAAGGGGCCAGTAAGAGGGTGACTTCAGGGGTCCTGCTCATGGACCACACTGATCAGAGTATCACTGTGTGAGATTCTCTAACAGCAGCCTCAGAGGTGGGTATTTCACATCCTCGTCTTACAGACTAAAAACCTGAGTAAAGCCCAGTAGTCCCCCCCTTACCCATGGGGGATACCTTCTAAGACCCCCCGTGGATGCCTGAAACTGTGGCTAGTACCAAACCCTGTACATAGTATGTTTTTTCCAACACATATGTATCTATGGCAAAGTTTATAAATTATGCACAGTAAGAGATTAACAACAATAACTACTAATAAAATGGAGCAGTTATGATAATATACTATAATAAAAGTTATGTTAACGGTTTTGGGGCCATTATTAAGTAAAATAAGGGCCACTGAACATAAGCACTGTGATGGGCAACAGTCAATCTGGTAACTGAGACGCTATGTGACTAATGGGTGGGTAACCTACACAGGGTGCATGTGCTGGCCAAAGGAGTGATTCATGTCCCAGGTGGGACAGAGCAGCATGGCATGAAATTTCATCATGCTACTCAGAATTTAAGACCTACCAGTTGTTTATTCTGGAATGTTTCATTTAATATTTTGGATCACTGTTGACCATGGGTAACAAACTGCGGAAAGCAAAACTGTGAAAAAGGTGGGACAATCGTAACTTGCCCAAGGTCTCACAGCTCACAGGAGGGGTAGCAGGCATCAGGACTCTTAGTCATACACATGAGGACCTGATTTGGGGAGCTAAGCCCTGAGAAGGGAGTGGGCAAAGGAAACTGAAGATGTAGAGCCCCCCAGTCTCGGTACTTGCCACCTGAAGCAGGGTTTTGCACTGCCCTAGCCAGCCTCCTAGGGGCGGTGAGGGAAAGGTGGTCTGGGTGGGTCTCCTGAGATAACCATGATGCACCCCAATTAGCATAGCTGTCCTGGTTATCTATTGCTACATACCAAAGCACCCTCAAACTTTACTCTGCGGCTAGATTCTGTGGTTCAGAGGTTCAGAGAGAGCATAACAGAAATCAATTGTCTCTGCTCTATGACATCTCAGGTCTCAGCTGGGAAAACAAAAAGTTGAGAAGGCTGGATGACTGGGCTCAGCTGAGACTGTTGACCAGAGTGCCTGGACAGTGCCTTTCCATGTGGCTTGGGCTTCCTCACAACATGGCAACCTCAGGCATGTGATTCTTCTTACTTCTTCTTGATAGCTCAGGTCTACAAGAACAAGTATGAACAAAAAGGAAGTTTTTGCATTGATTTTACTGACTTAGTGTCACTTTTGTCATTCTGTATAAGGTGAAGTGGTCACAAATCTGTCCAGATTTAAGGGGACATGACATAGACCCTATCTTTAAATGGGAGGTGTGTTGAAGAATCTGTGGCCATGTTTTTAAACCACCACAGTTTCCATGGGTGGCCCCACAAGATGGTAGAGGAGCACAGCTGGGACCCAGCCCTCCATGGCAGATTCACAGAAGCTAAAGAAAGTCATGGTCAGTCAAGGCAGAACTGGGACCCAGCCAGGTCCACCTAGGCATCCTCTACCTGTGCTTCTGGCCTCTTGCACCCCACCTTTGACTCAAACATCCTCTCCAAGAATGATCAAGAGGTTATACCAGGTGCTCACAAAGGCAGGGCCTCAAATCTCACCTTTATCACAGTGGGATGACCTTGAGAGAGTTGTGTGACATTCCCAAGCCTCAGGCTCCTCACCTGCGTGATGCTTCTTTCCTCCAAGTGCACTTGGGAGGAATGGAAGAGAGAATATATGTGAGACCCAGCCATTCAGTAAGCTCCCAGTGAATGCTGGTTTTCTTCCAAGGAGAATGGGGTGGGGCGAGTGCCACATGAAGGGAGAGAATCTGAGGAACTGACTCACCAGATTCTCTCCCGGGGACTTAACCAGAGCAGCGTGTCTGCACTTGAAGTTGCGGCAGACACCTCTCGGGCCTGTGGCTCCCAGCTCTAATTACAGCTTTCTGGATACGTTTCCTGTTTTGGAGCTGGCAGGGTCCCCTCAGAGGAGCCACAGTTAATGAGCAGCTGGCTACAGAACCTCCATCCATAGGGGCACTGACCCAGGAGCAGGCCCAAGCAGGCCCATCTCAGAGGGCAGAGGGCTCTCAGAGTCTCAATACTACCCTACACACACACACACCACCATGGCCACAAGATTGCTGCCCTACACACACCCACACCAGCAGCAGCAGCAGCAGCAGCAGCAGCAGCAGCAGCAGCAGCAGCAGCATGGCCACGGGATTGCCCAGTCTATGCCTACATAGCTCCAGTGAGAGGGAGCTTACCACCTCATGGGCAACATGCTAACCCTGGGAAAGTACAGGTGCTTAGAAACGCATCCCAAATCATCCAGCCCTTTGACTTCTAGGTATCAATCCCCAGGTTCACCAAGAACAAGATGACATGGAACAGAAGGAAGGGCATGGCCTCTGGGATCAGGAGGACCTGGGTTCAAATTCCGACCCTACCATTTTCAGGTTCTACAGTCTTGGTTAAGTCCCTCCACTACTCTGAGCCTCAGTTTCCCCAACTGGAAAATGAGAATAATACTACCCAGTGTGAAGGGAAGATGGAGAGTGAGATTCCACAGCACACATGAAAATGTCAGGCACACAGTAGATGCCAAATAAGTGTTGTTTCCTCTCCCTTCCCTCTTGGACATTTGCATTAGGGTGGCTTCTAAAGACACACTCAAATTAAAGCAAGTACCTGTCTTCCAGAACCACTGGATGCCTGGACAATTAAGGAGGGCAGGAGGCCATCTCCTCAGCTACACAACAAAGCCTTATGGCACGCTGGGAGCAGGGGCAGCCTTTTCATTTCAACTTCTAAGTGCAAGTAAATGTCTATCGAAGGATGGATGGATGGATGGATGGATGGACGGACGGACGGACAACAGACTAGTTTAAACAAGTTTTTACGTTTAACCAGGAAACACTTCACCTTCTTTTAATTCAAGCTCTACTGGATGTCACATTTCTGTTGAGAATGTGTGTAAGGCAGTGATTTTTTTAAGCTTTCATAAGCATCAGAAAAGAACTTGTAAAACACAGACTGCTGGGTCTACCTCCAGAGATGTGGGCACTGCAGGCCTGGGCCGGAGCCTCGATCTGCATGTCTGACCTGCTCCCCGTGCTGCTGCCACTGCTCCACAGGCCACACTTGGAGAAGTTCTGGAGTAAAGCAGAACTGACTTACAACACCCATTAGAAAGCAGGCCTGTGGCCAAAATGGGCTGACCTGGCCTGGGGGACTTCAGTAGCAGGGAGAAGAAAGGTGCCCCTCCTAGCCCTGGGATACAGAGGGTGATATGACACCACCCCCACTCTCCATCACTTCAAATCTCCTGCTCCCCATCTCCCTCCCATACTTAAAGTTGCCAGCCTGGGCTCTCTTACAAGTCAAGTTGTTTTCATTAAGTTCAAAGATAGCACCTCCCAGCAAGGGATTCAGGCTACACAAAAATCCCAATAAATAGGTGAGGTGTGCTGGGGCCAGGCAGGCCAGCTACCCATGACAGGCCTTCCAGCAGGAGAGAGACACCCTGGAAAGAAGAAAATCTAGTCTCCTGGCAACCCAGACATAGACACGTATGTATGCATGTATGCACACACACATGTACGTGCAACAGAAGACCCAGTCCCCTCCCCCAGATACCCTTCCTTTCTGTGGTTCCCCTGGCTGACAGAGCAGAGCTTCCGTTCAAGATTCAGCTCAGGCACTAACTTGCTGCGTGGCCTTAAACAAGTCTCTTCCCCTCTCTGGGTCTTAGTTTCCTGCCTGAGGTGGTTGGACTAGACCTTGCCTAGGAAAGGAACCAGCAGTACCTGAGCCACCGATGTGTTCATTTATTAATTTTTTAGTTCAACAAATATTTATTGAGCAATTCCTGTGAACCCAGATCCGATCTATGGCACTGAACTAGAGTGAAACGAAGCTCATGGCTCATGGAGCTGGCCTGATTGTTTGTTCTAGAGCTTGATCCTTTTCATCTCATTTCACCTTCAGCTTCTCATGTCCTCTTTAGACAACACTGTGAGCTGGACATCCTCCTCCCTGCTTTACAGATGAGGAAACTGAGGTACAGAATAGGTGGCAGAGCTGGAGTTCAGACACTCACCGGGTCCTGGGCCATCAATGGCCATGACACCTCTGCCCCTGACCAAGCCCCAAGTCTTCTAGCAATCCATGGGGTGGCGCTCATTCCTCCCAGAGAGATGCTCCCTCAGCCCTCCAAGGCCCATTACTCCACAAGGAAGTGGAAGACCAGAAGCCATAGCAGACTGATCCCACCCTACCCCAGATTTGGGGATTTCAGGCAGTGCCAAGGCTTCTACCACCCCCACCCCAGGGAGGGCAATTCCAGGTCAGGCTGCTCAGAATCTCCCTCTGCAGCAGGTGCCCTGAATCTGTGGTGCCCCAGGACCACAGGAAGGTCCTTCTCAGTCCCCATCCCCACCCACCCTTTCCATCACTTACCCCAAATACTTGTACATGAAACAAATTGAATTTCTGTGAGCTTATCTAGAGTTTTGCAACCCAGAAACTAGAAAGAGACTATTTCAGCGTCAACATACAAGGAAGCTTGGTGTCACTGTGGAAAATAAACCTTATTCTAAGTTACTCTGCAGGATGGGAATGAGCACCAGGATGTTCTCAGTGCTTGGGACCCTAAAGGTCTCAGCCAGCCTTGGCCCCATGACTCACCTGCCCACACTGAAGATGTGTGCAATCATTTCCCCAGGCAAGGGAAACTCACCTTCTCTCCTCTGCCTCTCCAAACATACCTGTCTGGCATGGGTTCCTTCACCACGTGCATCCTCCAGAAAGCAATTCTCAGTCCTGATTGCTCTCCAGTTCCCTCAGGCCAGCCAGCATGAGATTCCAAGGATCCCTTCACCCACGGCCCTGGCATCCTGCCTTCAGGTGACTGCTGGTTCCCATGGCATTTGTCAGGTCCCAGAGAGGCATGGCATAACTGGAAGTCCCTGAGCAGGCCACAGCAAGGACAATCTGGGGCACAGGTTTTTCAGAGGCTCTGTGAGGCTAGAAGGTGTTCTCTACCTAATACACTCTCTCTCCTTTGCAAGTAAACAGGTTTCCAGAGGTTGTGACAATTGAATGCAGATGCAGACAGGATAAACCAAGTGTCTTCTCTTAAGTGAACCACTAAAGAAACTTGAAAAATGTAAAGTGATGGCAATCTTAAGTTTCTTTTACCTTAGAAAAACTTATTTTTCATGAAAAAATATATCAAGATGTCATGGTTTATTGTTGTCCCACAAGAATAAATATTTTATGACTTCTCCATTTTAATTTCTAATATGGTATAGAACAAAAGCTCTTTTGGGTCCTCAATAAGCTTTAAGAATGTGACAGGGTCCTGAGGCCAAAGCTGAATATGCTTGTGTGAAGAGAAAGTGCCCCATTCACCACAGGTGACCACTTAAGGGGCAAGGCTAACCAACAGGCAGTCCATTCCAGAAGCAGACAGGAGCAGGGGACCCAGATGCAAGGGAAGATGGCCTGGGCTGTGGAACTTGAATTGGGAAACAAGAAGTGAGTTGGACAGGCAGCCAGGGGACAGGCCCTGAAAGAAGACCTGAACAGAGGCTGAGGGGGGAAATGGGAAAGGCAGCCCACCTATGAGGAGGAGGGTCTAGAGTCTGGTACGTGTGAGTGAGCATGGGACAGAAAGATGCAGAGAGGCAGGCGGAAGGAGGCCCATGGCAGGTGATGCCAGCACTGCAGCCCCAGGCTCCGCATGGGCATCGTCTTGGCTACCGCAGCTACAGACGGCAGCCCAGCTCTGCCTGAAGCCCAAGGAATAGGCTCATCCCAGGTCCCCACAATGTTTCTCTTTGAGCCCTCCCTTACATGAGGTCAGCTGGTACTTCTGTTCCACACCATCCTCAGAGACCTGAGAAAATAGTCTTGAATTTTGTCCTAGCTCTGGGACCTTGGGCAAATACAGAGCATCCGTCTCCTCCCTGCGTCAGCATGGAAATGTTGAGTCCAGCTCACAGAGCAGGGGAGAGCTCATGAGGACTGAGTCATGACATATGTAGAGGGCCTGGCACGTGCCGTGCCCTCAACAGGTGCAGCTAATATTAGTATGCTTGTTCCTGCCTCGATGGCTACTGTTATTATTAGTGCTGGTATTAATATCCCAGCAGGAAATTATCTTCAAGGTCACAGAGCTCCCAATGTGGCTGAGGGACAAACAGGAAGACCAGCAGTGGCCAAAGGCAGAATTGGAGGCAGAACCCACTCCCCTGTCCCACCCAATGTGTCCCAGTGAGACTGGAGGCTGGGAACATGCCAGCAACATCCACCCCCCCACCCCAACACCATGCATTTCCTCTCTCAGCAGTTATTTTTTTTTTACACATCTCATGCATTCGTCACTATCTGCTCACAACAGGACTTGGCTCAAAATTGGTTCACTCAATGTTTGTAAAGCAATCTGTGGCCCCACCCATCTGGCTGACCACTGAGAATCTAGGCCAGGGGTGGGGATTGGGAAGGGTCCCCTGAGCCATCCCCCTGACCACTAGTAACAACAACACAGCTATGGTTTCTGAGCAACAATTATACCTGCCACCCGCTCTGGGGTGGGCAAGGCCTGGAGGATCCCCTTGCAGGGGAGGGTACAAGGCCCAGAGAGGTCAGTGTCTATCTCTAGATTCACAGCCAGGGCTGGGAGAGCCAGGACTGGGAACACAGTGCAGCTTCCAGATTCCAGACGGTGGCTGCGCATGGCCACAGAGGGCTGAGCAAGTGGACACAGCTCAGGGCCTGCCTGAGAGTGGGAAGCAGAGAGAAGGGTCTCAAGAGTCTTTGTGGGCAAAGGGGAAGGCCTAGGAGGGGAGTGTGTTGGTGTAGGCATCCTAGAAATCAACCTCCTAGAATAGCACTTCTCCCACTCTGCTCAATGAAGCAGCTCTAGCCTCATCTATTTACTTCACACTCAAACAGCACAATGTCCGTGCTGGACAAAGCCAACTGCCCTGAAGAGGAAGGAAGTCGGAGCCTTGTAGAACCACCCGTCCTAGCTAGGGCTCAAGTGTGGAGAAGAGGCAGCGGCCTGGATCCAGAACAATACCCAATAGCTCTCCTAAGCGGTGCCTACAGAGGCTGACTACCAGACTCAGGGTAAGCTCAGAAAACAAAGCTCTGTGTCCAGAACAGGCACTGCTTCTGATAGGTTTTACCCTGGTATCTTCATTTGTTTTGGATGTTGAAGCCCAACGGATAAGGGGGAGGCACGGAGGAGGGCCTGGAATGGGGGCAGCTCCACAGCCAAGTTATCATCAAGACTGAGGCAGGGTGTCAGGCCCCATGCCACAGCAGCAGTTCTGCTCTCAGCTGAGTCAGGGCTCCCAGGCCCAGGGACTCCAGTCATCCCATTACAAAGTTGAGGCCAAGAAGCTGATCTTTGTTCCCCACGAGAGACAGAAGCTGATCTGGACTGCCCTGATTGGGTCCAGCTTGGCAGAGAGCGGGATCTGGGGACAAACCCTTCTGACTAGGCAATTGGAAGGAATGATGTTGCTAGGCCTGGGGCCTGGTGTATCCCTGGAAGGAGGAGGGACCTGTGCTGCCCAGGGGCAGCAACTCTTGCACGAATTATGGAGGGAAGAAAGGGCAGCTTTGTTCAAAGAACAAAGGGTAGGAGCAGGAGGGCAGTGGGGTTTGACAAAGATCTGCCTTTGGTAGGACCCAGGAAGCCTGAGTTCTGGTTCAGCTCTGCCTCCAGTTTCTGGGTCTCCTTGGCCAAGTCAGCGATCTTAGGCTCTGAAGTGCCTAAGGAGGCTCTGCCATCAGGGGAGACCCACAGCTAGGTCTGTACCCCCCCTCACCTCACATGCACGCACACTCACACACTGCACTCCTGCATGCACAACAGCACACGTGCCCAGCGAGGCTCCATAAGTGCTCTTGGCCTGCAGGGGAAGGAAGCGGGCAGCCCAGGCGGCAGGCCCCAGCAGAGCCCCTAACAAAGGCGTGGGGGTGGGGGGGACATTGGCAGCTAGAGGAGTGGGGGAGGGCAGCTCTTGTTGGGGAGGGATGTGGCTCAGAGCCTAACAGGCCACCAGCAGCCGCAGCATCTGCTTTTTCTCACCTCTAAAGGGAATCGATTTGTCTCTGACTGATTTCCCTGACGTCTAGTTTTCTTCTCCGCCCGGCTGTCAGCCCAGCCACCGTGTGCAGGGGAAGCAGGGAAGTGCCCTGGCCGCCTGCCTGCCTGCCTGCCTGCCTGCCTGCCGCTCTCCCCCCACCACACACCACTCCCACACAATCACACCACCCACACACACTCACACCATGGGCTGCACTCACACTCACATGCCCAACAAAGAAGCCCACACCAGCACCACAGCCACTCTCACACCCAGACTGACAGACACCACACATACAGACACACAAAAATACAGCACAAACACATGCACATACCACACACATACCTCTGCACTCACATCCCCAGCACCATAGAAACATTACCACAACCAGCACTCACCACATACTCACAAGGTCACACTCACACATTACACCCACATACCTACTACACTGCCACTCTCAGACACCAACATGGACATGAATGTGAGAGTACACACAGCACACTCACCCACAGTCTCACATTCCCAAATAGCACAGACATACCCATACAGTACATGTTCACACAGCCTATATCCCTACTCATACAGATGTTCACCCTCTACACATACTCACTCACTTCCCTAACACCCACCAACACTCTCACACCCCACAGGGACACCCCCACCATCATATTCCCCAACACCCCCAGGCACACACATCTGCACACTCCTACATATGCTCCCACGCCACTGCCTCCCACCTTGGCTGCACAGCCTGCCGCCCCACTCAGCTGTTACAGACCACAGCTCTTCAGAGCCCTCCCAGAGCCCTCAGTGTTATGATGCCACCCTTCTGTGGCTGACACTTGTGCTCAGTAAGAGAATCTGGTGGCAAAGTCTTGGATGGAGATTGGTCCCAAAGCCTTGGGTGGAGGGAAGCATGGGCATGGACAGAGAAGCTGGTCAAGAGGCAGCTGAGCACAGCCTGAGGCCATGACCATGTTCTCTGGCCTGGACAGGCTTGTTACAGAGCACTCAGGTGAGAAGCTGGACCCTGGAGGGTTCCAGTGATTTGGGGTGGGGGATCTGCAGTGGGGGTGTCAAACCCTCAAGGCTACCTGGATCGGGCCAGGTTTTCCAGGTCATAGGCACATCAAGAAGGATTCCCAGGACTCCAAAGAACCCTGGCTAATCAATAACCATAATGGCAGCAAACAGAGCAATAATAATACAACCAGGCCCTCTCTGTGTTCATATAACATTTTCACTTCTGTGATGCACACCCACCAACAGTGACGCATGAATGTCAGAGCCACCCAGTGAGCAACTGGAAGGCAGGGGCTGGGCAGGGGCCCACCTCCCACCAGGCCTGTCACAGAGTCACAGACTGAGTGATATATGAGAAGTGAATTAAGTCTCAGCTGAATCCTAGATCCTGGAGACACCCACTGGGGTTGCCATTATTCCCATCTCACAAATGAGGAAACTGAGGTCTGTGTTAGGAAAGGGACTCACCCAGGATCCACATGATTAGTGGATTGAGACCTCAGACTTGAATCCAGGTCTCCTGATTCCACAGCCTAGAATTCAAACCAAACCAACCAGCTTCAGATAATGACCCATCTGCCCCCAGAAACCCCCAAAGGCCAGCCCATGCTGGCGCCACTCTCTGCCTTGGGGAGCATGGAAGAAGCCCTCAGCACTGGCACTGTGCTGACAAGGTGTATGTGGAGGATGTTTGCATGGGCAGGTGTGCATGCTGGAGATATGTAGAGGGTGTGTGATTGTCAATGTGTGGGATAAGTGTGTGGAGGTGGTCAGAGCATGTGGGAGCAGACTCTGTGGGCAGTTGTTGGGAGAGGGTGTGTCTGTGTAGGGTGTGTGTGACTATGGGTATAGGCAGCCATGCATGCAGGGGACATGCTGTGGGAGAGATCCAGGCATAACTGGGGATTCATGTGCATGAGAGGTGCATGTAGGAGGGCTATGTAAGGGTGTGGAGCTGTGTGGGTGTGTGAGAGGTGATGGTGTGCCCAAAGACAGCCACGTCAGTGTGTGTGAGTGTGTGCTCACCAGAGGAGGGGGTAGGCTCTGCTTGCTCACCCTGTTTCCTGGTCCGCTGTCTCTTTCTTGGGGCTTTATCTATCCAGGCGGCTCTGCTCTCAGTGCAGGCAGCAGATAATTGATTGATAGAACAGGTTCTTGGCTCTTCAAGGTCTGGCCAGAGATAAGGGGAGATGCGAGTAGCAGCACAGAGTGGCTGCTGAGATTTCAAGGACCACAGATGCTATGTCCTGAGCCTTTTCCCTTCTCCTTTGTTGTCAGTGCTCTGTATATCCACCACAGTGGCACAAAAAAAGTCAAAGCCACCCAATGAGCCCCTAGAGAACAGGGGCTGAGGCAGAGGCCCTCCTCCCACCAGGCCTGGCCCAGACTGAGGGATGCTTGCCTAGTGAATTAAGTCTCAGCTGAACATGCACTCACTCATGGCTTCCTTCACACATCCATTCATTCTAACACCTGACCCAGCACCCACTAAGTACCCACCTGGGTCTTCTGGAGCCAGGAAGCCAATCAGACACAGGCCCTATTGCACTGCATGTATGGCCTGAGGGCCTACTCCAGGCCAGCAGCAGGACAGACAACATAGGTAGCATAGCTCTAAGGGCCTGTTCACATAAGCAGAAGCTGCAGAGCTCAGCTTTGCAGCTATTTCAGGCTGAGGTCCCTGGCATATGTCGGGAGGACAGTATATTAGAGAATGAATGTGTTGGCCTGCCAGGGGCAGCACCGATAGCAAAGCTACCACCCTCCACTTATTTTCTGTGGGGTACCAGACGTCATGCCGCCATGCACTTTAAAGTGATTGTCACTCTACCTTGTCCAAAGCCTTATGAGATAAGTACTATTATTATCCAAGCTAAGGACCTTATCCCCAGGATTTGAGAGAAATGAGAGAGGTAGACAGATGAGGTTTTAGAAAGACCCAGTCTTTGCCCTTAGTGTGTAAGAGAAAGATGATTGTCGGCCTCTTGCAGGGCTGCTGCCAGGCAGTCACAAAGTTCCCCCAGGACCAGATCGCTAGCATGGTTAGGGCTTCCAGGATGAGGGCAAGAAGGTCAAGTTGGTGGGGGGAAGGGGGGTGGACGAGATGCCTAACCTCAGCTCAGGTGGAGGAGGGAAACTCACAGGCTCTGCAGTTGGGGCATGGCCATGCATCTGGGGCTTCAGGGGCCAGGGACCATTGGGCTCCCTGGTCTTCTGTTTAAGGAGCAGCAATGGCCAATTGGCTGCCGAGAAGTGGTGCTGCCTCCACTCTGCCAGGCAACCCATCTAGGACATCTCACCATCATAGCCTGGCACCAATAGGGCCTTCTCCTTTGCTTCTTTAACATGGCCCACTACAGACAGGTAATTCAGAGAGCTATCAAGGCCAGGGCCAGAGGGACCTCATCTTACCAGCGGAGAAGCTGAAGGTCGCAGAACAGGTCTGGGGTCTGATTCAAGCCTCCTGATGCATGACCCTACGTCACAATGAGGCTATCTGATATGAGATGGAGGTCAATTTTCCATCTTCCTCCTTCTCTTCCTTCTATCCTGTCTCTACCTTCTCTTTCTCCACTTTCTTCTTTCTCCTTCTTCTCCTTTGTACCTTATCTTGCTTCAGGTAAGCGATAAAATGTCCTCTGTTTCCAGACTAGAAAATCTCTGTGTGAGGGAGACCTCAGAGGTCTTTCCTACATATGTGGTCAGCAGAACAAAAGCCCATCAGAGATGTCTACATGCTAGTCCCAGAATCTAGGAAGGTTCTGGGACCTTGGCAAGGGGAATGATGTTTGCAGATGGACTTAAGGCCACTACTCTGTTGAACCTGAGAAAGAAGATGTTTCTACACTATCGGGCAGGCCTAATGTAGTCACAGGGTACAGAAGGTGGAAGAGGGGTACAGAAGGGAGCACCAGAGAGAGGACAGCCTGAGAGGGGCACAGCCTGCCATTGCTGGGTCTGAAGATGAAGGAAGGGGCCTGAGTCAGGGAATGCAGGCAGCCTCTAGAGCAGGAAAAGGCAAAGAATAGGATTCTCGTCTAGAGTCTTCAGAAGGAACATAGCCCTTCCAACGACTTGATTTTAGCCTAGTGAGACCCATTTTGGGAGTTCTGACGTCTATAATCTAAGATAATAAATTTGCATTGTTGTAAGCCACAACTTTTGTGTTCATTTATTATAGCAGCACTAGGAAAATCATACACCATTGCATGTCCCCCAGCACCCTCCAGTTGCATCCTCTCCAGTGACGAGGAACTCCCTCCAACCCCAGCCAGCTCTCATCATTTCCAAATCCCTCCTCAGTGGATCCAAATTGTTTCCTCAGGACTGCTCTCCAATGTGCCAGCCCTGAACCCTAAAATAAGCCTTTCTCTGCCTTTCTGATGCATAAAGGGATCATGACATTAATCTCCTCCTTTCTTTCCTTCTCTTTGCCCAGCATCCCGGGAATTCTTTTTGGATTGCCCCACCAGAAACTCCTCTCAAAAAGATCATATTTTTTGTTCCTATCTTTCTTCAGAATTCTGGGGGTCAGTCATGTCCAGGCCAACATTTTCAGAAGCATAGACTCAGCCAGTTTACCAAGGAGGCATTGGGATAGGTTGGAGTTCATGGTTTCTGCTGGCTGTGTGGCCTTAGATAAACCCATCCCTCATCTGAACCTCTGATGTCCCATCTATACAATGGGATGAAATCTCATGAACTCCATAGATGGCCATTGGACAGAATGGGTCTTACCTGCCTTGATTCCTTTGCCAACACCTGCCTTCTCTCCATGCTTCTTACCATTAATAGGAGAAGGGAGGAAATAGGAGAGGAGAGGAGAGGAGAGGAGAGGAGAGGAGAGGAGAGGAGAGGAGAGGAGAGAGGAGGAGAGACATATGTCCCCTCTGAAATTGTATTCAAATGTTTTATTATGTGCTCTGGCTTGGGCAGCACCCTAGTTAATGGTGTGTCAGATGATAGTACAAATTTATAGCTGAAGGTTTACATCACAGACAGCTGGAATGAATGACAATAAATTAATTTAAAGTGCTACCAAAGTGTTCCCCAAAGTATATGTGCTTATGAGCTCTGGGCTAATAATTTATAAATGCATGCCTTTTATAATCCTGGTCTTAAGTCTTGAAAGCAGCTAGTTAAAAAGCAGTCACATGACATAAATTATTTTTATTAATATCATGAGTGCCTGATTAGGGTGGCGAGAATGGTGGTCACCAGCCCATGGTTTCTGCAGCCAAGCATCTTCTTCCTCCCCGTCCTCTTGTCCTGAGAGAGGCTTGCACCTGACAGTCCCAGACTCCATCCCATCCCAAGAACCTTTCAGGCTAACAGAGCCTGAGCTGATGCCCCCATTCCCTGATCCCTTCTCCTGGGATGAGAATTTCACTCCATGTCTATTATGGGTTCCCTTCCCTAAGGTATTGTTATGACAGCTTCACACTCCTCAGGTAGGAGAGAGCAAATGTCTTTTATATGCAGATAATCAACACATTCATGTAAACTCAGAGAGAGATTTTCTGAGCCTCAGTTGCTTTATCTGTAAAATGGGCATCATGTCATTGACTTCAGTTGACCTCATATGGCCACTGAGAGAACTGATTAAAGCCACATATTAGCTCTCAATTATATGTGTCGTTCTTGAGAACTTCTCTCTACTTAACTACCTATCCTGCAAATGAGGAAAAAATCAAAGTTGTTTATACAACCTAGAACCTTGTGGCTTGTTGCCCCACTCAGATGCTTTTGATAAAAATGTAAGATGACCTTACTCTCCCAGATCCCCATTCCAAGGCCCTCTTCTCTCTCAAGCCAGTCCTGTGCCTTGGGTCCCAAGTCCTGCCATTTTCTCAATGAATCCATCAATTATCCTCTTATGGTTTCACCTTCTCCTATGTTATGTTAAAGATTGCCTAAATTTTTAGCAGCTCCTCCCATCAAGAGATGTAATCTTCTCCCTCCCTTGAATTGGGGTGGACTCTGAATTGCTTTGGCCTGCAGAAGTGACATTGTGTAACTTATAAGGCTAGATCATAAGATATCTCTGGCTTCTGCTTTGGAGTGAATATTTTAAATACTCTCTCTTAGAATCCAGCTGTTATGCTGTTAGAAGTCCAGTCAAGGTAGAAAGGCCACATGGAGGAGAACCAAGAAGTTCCAGTGAACAGCCCCAGCCAAGCCTCCAGCCAATGACCAACACCAACTGCTAGCCATGTGATGGGCCTTCTTAATGTTCTAGCCAAACCTACAGGTGACTGCAGTCCCAGGTGAAGCAGTTGAACCCAGTCAGTCCTAGAATTGTGAGAGATAATAAATGGTTGTTGTTTTAAACATTAGTTTTAGGTGGATTGTGACATGCAACAGATAACCAGAACACCCCTCCAATCAGTACTTAGATACACCCAAGCTTCTCTCATCTAAGACCCTCCCTTGATGCCATGAATTCACCAGCTGTAACCTTAGCTCACTCTCCTATTCACAACCACACTGCAAGGCAGAGAAGTTGGTACCAGTTGTCTCCCCTTCCACCCCTATTACCCACTCCTTAACAGCCAGTGCTCTGGCTTTCACTCCTCCCACTCCTCTAAAGGAAGCATCTCGTGGTCATCAGGTACTGGCCATCCTTAAGTCTTATAGGTCACCTGACTTGACCCTTGTGCAGCATGCCTCCTGGTGCCGTGGTGCCTCTCCTGTCAACATGATCCCTCTTGGCTCCTCCACACACCCCTTTGTTCTCACCTCTAATCTCCATGCCATTCCCTTGGTCTTGCTTGTACACCTCTTTGCCTCCTCTTTCAAATCCTGATGTTCCTCAGGTCTCTGTCTTGAGCCCTCAGCCCTCTTCACTCACTTCCAGGCACCCTCATACTCCCCGCTCTGTGCCAATATCTCCCAAATCTGTATGTCTGGCCAAGTTTCCCTCTCTAGACCAAAATATCCAACTGCCTCCTGAACTGTGCACTTATATATCTTCCAGGCCCTTTAACTTCAACAAAAACTGTTCTCACATTTACTCATTCATTGTCTATACACCTCCTACCCCCTCCTTACATGCTGTCTTCCAGGAATTAGCACTATCTTCTATTTATTTGCCCAAGTTCCAAATCTAGTCTTATTAAGATCTAGTCTTATTTCATTCTGCCCCTCTTCCCACATAAAATCAGTCACCAGATCCTGACAAGTCTACCACTAAGTAGTAGACTATGTTCTTCTTCTATTGTCTTTGCCCAGGTCCTCACTCTCCTTTACCTGAGATACTTATAACACCCCCTACTGGTCTTCCTACCTGCACTCATACATTCAATTCTTTCTCCACTCTGAAGTAGAAAGACCCTAATTATATCACTTTGCAACTTACAGTCTTTCAATGAATCCTCACAGTCTTTAAAATAAAAGCCAAACTTATTGATGTGACACACGGGCCCTCTGCATGCGTCCTAAGACCAAATCTGACCATTTGCCACATTTACACGGGGCTCATTCCTCTAACCGGCCGTGTGCTCCACATGTTCTTCCTGCCAGGCACACTGCCTTTCTTCGAGGTCCAGCAAACACCACCTCCTTCAGGCCTTGACTTTCCCCGGGAATCCTTGTCTGCCCCATCCACCCACCCTGGCCCTTCCCTCCCCATCTCCCACCCTCACCCTCCTGTGCACCTCTCCCTGCCTTGACCTGCTATTCATTTCTCCCGGCACCTATCTCCCCTGATGTTAACTGCTTGGTGAGTTATTTGTCTTCTTAGCTCAACAGTCAGCTCTCAAGGGGGCAGGAATTGTTTATTATGACCTAGCACAATAGTTGGCACAGAGTAGATAATCAATATTTGTGAATTAATGAATAATAAAGAAGTCTCGAAAAAGCGTCATCACCTTGCCTTTTCCAAACCCTGTCAAAACCTGACTTTAACAGATTCAAAGCAAAGGAGTCCCCATTTTCTTCCTCCATTTACCCACTTAGCCACTCAACACCCACTTATTGAGCACCCACGTATGCCTAACAATGGGATGGACAAATAATTGTCAAATGTGTGAATTAACAGAACACTTCAGAAATAACAAGGACCAAACTACAGCCAGCCCTGACTGGTGTGGCTCAGTTGGTTGGGTGTAGTCCCACAAAGCGAAAGGTTGTAGGTTCGATTCCCAGTCAGGGCACATGCTTGTATTGTGGGTTCAGTCCATGGTCTGGGAGCATACAAGAGGTAACTTATCTATATTTCTCTCCCACATTGATGTTTCTCTCCCCTTCTTTCTCCCTCCCCTCCCTCTCTCTAAAAATAAGTAAATAAAATGTTTTTAAAAATAAAATTTTAAAAAAAGGACCAAACTACAGATATACATAGCAACACTGATGAATCTCAAAAGTAATATGCTAAATAAAAGAAGTCAAACAACAGACTACACACTGGATGACTCCATTTATATGACATTCTGGAAAAGGCAAAACTACAGGGACAGAAAAGAGATCAGAACTCCCAAAGCATGTGTCACAAGAGAACGAGTCACGCAGAAGTAGAGTTATCTTTTTAAAGGATATTTTTAATCCTCGCCCTAGGATCAATAAACATTTACTGATTTTAGAGAGAGAGGAAGGGAGGGAGAGAGAAAGAGATAAACATGAGAGACACATTGATCAGTTGCCTCCCATAAGTGCCCTGACAAGGGATTGAACCTGCAACCCAGGTATGTATCCTGACCGGGAATCGAACTTTTAGCATATGGGATGATGCTCCAACTACCTAAGGCACCCGACCAAGGCAGCAGAGTTGTCTTTTTAAAACTAGCCTCAAAAGTCAGGCAGTACTTGGGGTCCAAAACACAGGTAGTTGTGTCATTTCTGCCACTTTTTACTCCTTAAAAGCGAGTCACTAAAGCTCGCCCTTATTGAAGGGGGAGGAAATTACAGTCCACCTTTTGATTGGAAGAGAGTCATTGAGGACATGACTTTAACCCATCATAGGCACTACTTGACTGCCAGGAATGCCAAGTCCACCAGACCTGCTGGCTACATGCATTACCATTCATAGTATCTGCAGGCAGTGAAGCACCTGGGTGTCTCAAAGGCAGCTCTTTTTCATTGTAAGAACATTACTATACTAATGTTAAAAGAACTTTTCAAAGAAAAGAAAATCACCCCCATTTGCTACTTGTTCCCTGTGTGATTGTAAGTCATTTAACGTCTCTGTGCCTCAGTTTCCTGATCTATAAATAGACATAATTATACTCCCTACCACATAGTGTTATTGTGAGGATAAAATGAGATAATTGTGTAAAGTACTTGGAAAAATACACAGTACCTGGCAATTCCAAATAACATTGCAGTCTTCCATGAGCTGGCTGGAGGAGCTCATGAGCTTTGTAAGTGAGATGATCCATAAAAAGAGCTTAGAGCAGGGCCTGCCTGGCATATGAAAATAAATCAGTTACATGTTATTGTTATTATAGTTATAATTACTACCTTGAGCCTCCTCGAGACCTTCAGGATAATGTGCAAATTCCTAAACTGTTGTTCAAGGTCCTTTACAACACACCACATCCTGCACACACACCCTGGCATATACTACATATACTATCCCTGAACTTGCCTCAGACACAGCTTTCACCTGTCCTTCTCTTCTCCTAAGATGCCCTCCTCTACATTTCTTCCTGATGAACTTCTACATACCATGAACATTGGACTGGGAGTCAATAATGTTAACTTCTATCTGTGACAGAGTAGCTGGTAATCAGATTAGCCCTATCACCATACATTTAAAAAAATTAAAAAGAAAGAAAGAAAAAGAGAAAACAGAGCAAACATAGAAACACCTATTTTCACATAGAAGCACAGGTCAGTGATTCCTGAGAGAAGGGAAACAGATTAGGTAAGCTCTGTGATTGTCTCAGTTTTCTAATTAGAGACATGTTCCAGGCCACTGAACAAAGAGAGAGAATCCAAGTGGAGCACAGCAGTCTCACTGAGCTAATGAGACAGAGATTGGAGCACAGGGAGGCTGAGGATGCTGGAGGTTGTGGGCAGAATACCAGAGAGGAGGGGGCTAAGCAGAGAAAGCTCCAGAAATCTCTGTAGGAGTCCTCTTGAGCCTTAGAATGAATTATCATCTGTGTGTGTCCAGGATGAGACTTGATGGGGCCAAGCAAAGACCAACTATTGGGGAAATAATTACTACCAGAGAGCTATGGGTTTAACAACTGCCAGAGCTCACAAAGGGATGAGAGACTGAGTTCCAACAAATCAGAGGAGAGGCCTCATTGATCAACGTAACAAAGATTAAAAATGAGCCTCCGAAGGAGCAACCTGATCCACAAGTAAACTAATCACCCATCAAAGCAGTATCTTTAATAATTTTTTTAAAATACCATAAAGGTTTAGCAATGTAACATCACAATGTCCAGCATCCAAACAAAAACTTCTAGAGGTGCAGGAAAATGGAACCCACATCCAGAAGAAAAATAATTCAATAGAGACAGAGCTAAATGACAGAAATTATGGAATTAGAAGACAAAGAGATTAAAATAGCTATATAAAAATACTCGAAGATTTTAAAGAAAATATAATGAAGAGATCAATGGAAACAGTAAAAAAAGAAACAAATGGAACTTCTCAAGATGAAAAATACAATTTACAAAATAAAAACTTCACAGGAAAGAATTACAGGCAGCCAAGACACTACAGATAAAGGGATCTGTGAAGTTGAAGACCAGCCACAGAAATCACGAGGGAAGTTGGAAAATATTTGGAACTCAATGCAAAAATAAAAACATAATATATCAACATTTGTATGAAACAGTTAAAAGAGAGTTTGGAAGGCAATGTATAGCTTTAAATGCTTATATTAGACAAAACAAAAGTTTTAAACATTTATACAGAAAAAAATTAACAGAGTAAGCCTGAGGCTGATATCCTTAGAAAGGCCAGCTTACAAGGTTGACCCTTGGCTGGAATCTGGGAACATACACTTCAGAAGGGTTTCCATAATTTCTTCATGAAAGTGGCTTATTGTACCTCAACTGTTTATGTAAATAATGTGGTTATGCTGAACTCCACTTTCTTTCTGGTAGTCTAGAATGTTGGTGTGTGTGAGGCAGGAGGAGCTACTGGGACGAGCCCCCAGGGAACACGCGGGCACTGCGTCTCTGATGAACCTCTCTGGTAGACAGCATTCTACACATATGTCACGACTCTTGGCTGGGGGATTGAGTGCATCCTGTGCAGCTCCACAGTGAAGTCCAGTTTCCTTCACACTTTATATCATATGTCTTTTCCCTTTGCAGTTTTGCTTTGTATATTTTGTTGTATAAAATCTTAGCAATGAGAATAACTACATGCCGAGTCCTGTAAGTCCCCCTATAAAATCACTGAATCTGGGAGTGGTCTTGGGGATTTCAACACACATGGATTCTCCATAAAATATTTTGGGATGGGGAAGACTAAATTAAAACCAAAGTAAGTGGAAGGAACGAAATAATAAAGAGCAAAAATCAATGAACTAGAAAATGAATGTACCTAAAGGGACTCAGTGAAAGCAATAGCTTATGCTATTGAATCTATCAATAAAAATCAGTAAAACTTTAGCTAATGTGACCAAGAAAAAAATAAATAAAGCATAGTTATCAGTATCAGGTATCAACATTGGTTCATCACTACAGATTTTACAGATGTTAAAAATATATTAAAAGAATATTATGTACAACTTTCAGATACTAACTTTGATGAATTAAATGAGATAAATTACATTTCTAGAAAAAAAACAAATTGATTAAAATTGACACAAGAAGAAGCAGAAAACATCAATAGTTTGATATCTTATAGAAATTTAATTCATAAAGCCTTCCTATAAAGAAAATTCCAGGGCCATGTAATTACAATTACAAAGAGAATTTTATCAAGCCTTAAATTAAAAATGTATTAATCGAACATAAGCTTTCTCAAAATTAAAGGAAAATAGAACACTTCCTAACTTTTTTATAAGGTCAGCATTACCCTGACACCAATAGCAGACAAAAATACAAAAAAACTACAAACCAACAAAAACTTAGAGCAAGCTTTTTTAAAATAAATAGATATTGACAGGCTGGTTCCAAAAATTCTTTGAAAATGAAAAGGATCTGTAGTACCCAAAACAAATTTGAAAAAGGAGAACAAATTTTGAAGACTCACATTGTTTGATTTCAAGACTTTCTATATAGTTACAGTGATCAATACAATGTGATATTGGTATAAGGAAAACATAGGGCTCAACAAAACAAACTAAAGTCTCAAAACAGGCCCACACACCTGCAATCAACTGTTTTTTTGACAAAGGTGACAAGGCTATTTAGCAGACAGAGGATTATGTTTATAAGAAAATGGATTAAAACAAATGGGTATCAGACTTCCAATTTCCAGCCTGCCATGTAAGGAGCTTGGTAATCATCATACCCATCTTCATGACAAGAAAAAAAGCTAAACAAACTCAAAGTCAACAATTCTTCTTAGATTTGTTAGAGAATTGTGGTCATGAGGCAAATTGCCACCTCTGAAATTGTGGAGACAGACAGGAAGTTAAGGTAGATACAGAGAATCACAACTTGTTGGAGCAGAAAACTCCAAAAACCTCTGTGGAAACCAGTACTGTATTTCTTTTATCTACTATGTCAAGTCTTGTTTTCAATTTAAAAAATTACAAAACTTAATGCAAGTGGAAAAACAGTTAGAAAAGACAAAAAAAGCATTAGATCCAGACTCAGATATTTTAGGAATATTGGAATTATGAGATCAAAAATTTAAAACAAACTATGATTAATATACTAAGGGCTCTACTGGAAAGAGTAGGTAACATGAAACAACAGATGAGTAATATAAGCAGCAAAATAGAAATTCTAAAAAAGAATCAAAATAAAATACTGGAAATCAAAAGCACTGTGACACAAATGAAGAATGTCTCTGGTGAGTTCATTCACAGCCTGAGAAAATAATCTCTAATCTTGAGGAAATCTCAATAGAAACCTCTCCAATTCAAAAATAAAGAGAAAAAAACTGAAAAAAAAAAACCCCAGAATATACAAGAACTACAGGGCAACCACAAAAAGTATAATGTACATATACAATGGAATACCAGAGAAGAAAAAGAATGAAAGACTTAAATGAACCAATAATGACTGAAATGTTCTAAAAATTAATGTCAAACACCAAGCCACATATTCCAAGAAGCTCCAAGAATGACAATTACGAAGGATAAATTCCAAAAACCTACACCTAGGCATATCACATTCAAAGTGAAAAATACCAGAGATGAAAAGTTTTAAAAGAAGCTGGGGTGGGGGCAAGGAACAACCCTCATGTATAGAAGACCAAAGATTTTTATCAGGCTTCTTAGAAACCATCCTAGCAGGAAGAGAATGAAGTGAAATATTTAAAGTGTTGAGAGAAAAAAGAAATCACCAAGCTAGGATTCTGTATCCTGCCAAATAATCCTTTAAAGGCAAAGGAGAAATAAAGACTTGCTCAGACAAACAAATATTGAGAGGCTTTGTTGCCAGCAGACCTGCCTTGCAAGAAATGTTGAAAGCAGTTCTTTAGAGAGGACAATTATGTAGATCAGAAACTGAGATCTCCCTAAAGAAAGGGAAAGCATTAGAGAAGGAATAAGTGAAGTTAAAATATAAACTTTCATTTTTCTTATTCTTCATTGATCCAACAGATAATGTTTTGTTCAACAAAATAGCAACAATGTATTTGATGATTAAAGCTTCTACATAGGTGAAATAAATGACAGTAATAATACAAAGGATGAGGGGAGTAATTGAGAATAGTGTGTTACTATAAGACATTTGTACTGCCCGTGCAGCAGTGCACTCTTATTCAAAAGTGGACTCGGATCAGTTATAAACATATATTGTGAATAGGACAACCACTAAAAAAGGTTATAAAAGGTATAGCTGATATATTAAGGAGAGAAAATGAAATCATATTAAATGCTTGACTACAACCACACAAGGTGGGAAAAGAGTGAGAGACAAAAAACAAGAACAAAGAACAAAGGAAACAATAGACAAGAGTAACAATTATGGTAAAAACAAACGGATAGTCTTAAGGAGCTCAACTTTATCTCACTCTGTTCACAAAAATAACTCCAATAAACCATGCATCTAAACATAAAAAGCTAAAATTGTAAAATATCTCAAAGAAAACTTAGGAGAAAGTCTTTGCAAACTTGTTGATAAGTCATAAAAAACACTAGCCATGCAAACATAAACTTGGTCAATTGGACTTTGCTCTTCAAAAGATGCCGTTTAAAAAATGAAGGGGAAAGCCATTGGGAGTAGGAAGATATCTTCAATACCCGTAGTCGACAAAAGACTCATATCTAGATTTGAAGAGTTATAATTCAATAATAAGTCAAATGACCCAGTAAAATTGGGCAAAAGATTCAAATGTATGCTTTATTAAAGAAAAGATATGCCCATAGAAAGATGCTCAATAAAACATAATTTAAAAATTTAAAGTTGAAAAATAAATGTTTACTTTGTAAGGAAATAAACCATTTTAACAATCTTTAAAAAAGATGCTCAACATCTTTAACATCATTAGTCATCATGGAAATGTAATTTAAACCAAAAAAAGAGAAGCCATTACACAGTTGACGAATGGCTAAAAGTACCAAGACTGAGAATGCTGGATGTTGGCAAGGCTATGGAACAGGTAGATTTCTCATGCTAAGAACTGAACTAAACTGCTAGGAACTAAAATGCTGCAATCACTTTGGAAAAGAGCTTGACAGCTTCTTATAAAGTAAAACATATACTTACCATACAATCCAACAATTCCCCTTCTAAGCATTGACCCAAGAAAAATAAAAACATGTCCATCCAGATTATCACATATGTGTTCATAGCAGCTTCATTCAGAAAATCCTAAAACTGGAAACAACCCAAATGTACATCAATTGGTGAACAGATAAATGAACAGTGTCATGCCCATTCACTAAAATACTGCTCAGCAAGGAGAGGACCGAACCTATCAATAGGTGGTACAGCATGAATGGGTCTACATAAAAGAGTACAAATGCTTAATTCCGTTTATAGGAAACTGTGGAACACACAAAACTAACCAATAGCAATAGAAATCAAACCAGCGGGTTCCTGAGTAGGAGCATAGAGATCTTGAATGTGATCATGTTTATCCTACTGTCTACATCTGTCCAAATTCCATGAAGTGTATTGTTAAATGCATGCACTTTGTAAATTATTCTTCTATAAAATTGACTATTTAAAAAAAAAAGAATGATTGGAAGGAGACAATATAATGTTGCCCTGGACGGGTGGCTCAGTTGGTTGGAGCATCGTCCCATGCACCAACAAGGTTGCAGGTTAGATCCCCAGTCAGAACACATATGGGAGGCAACCGATAGATGTTTCTCTCTCACATCCATGCATCTCTCTCTTTCTCTCTATCCCCCACCTCTCTCTCTCTTCCTCACCTCTCTCTCAAATCAAAAACATTCTCAGGGGAGGATAAAAAAAAAAAAAAAGAATGTAGCGTCCAGAGGAGGAAAGAGTGGGGTCTGGATGCTGCAAAAGACCCCCTGAAGGATGTGAGTGAGCACCATTCCAAGTTGTTTTGGGGGCCCTGGGGCAGCCTTTTCCCCTTGCCTTAGCAGAGGCAGCCCACAGAAATGGCAAGGCTGGCACCACAGGACCCAAATACCTGATTCCTTGTGGTTTGTATTTGAGTTTAATTTGGCAATTATTTATTGAGCACCATCTGTATACTATTTTCTATGTGGCAGGAGATTTATTCACATTAATCTCTTATAGACTTTGAAGTCAAACTGCCTGGATTCCAATCCTAGCTCATGATCTTGACCAAGTTCTTCAACTTGTCCCTGCTTCCTTCTCTACAAAGTGGAGATTAAAATCGTGTCTTCTTGCAGGTTTGTTGATGAAATGAGGTGGTTCTTGTAAAGCGCTTGGCTAGAATACAATACAAACATTAGCAATTGTTATAGCGGTGGTGTTTATAGTTTCAGAAGCCCCTTTACTTGCTTACCAGTGTTTGTCCTTCACAGCTCCAGGACTCCAGTGAGAATTCCAGGCTTCAAACCCTGTCTTTGCCTCTCACTGACTGCAGGGCCTGGGGGTGGATATTCAGCCCTTCAAAAACTCCGCTTACCAGAAGGTAGGCATCATATCAAGATTTCTTCATAAGATGATTGAAGATTAAACTTGAGGATTAAAGAGATAATAGATGTAAATCTCTCTGCTCAGTGCCTGGCACATTGTAAGTGGTTAAGACATGTTGACTATTCTTATTCTTTATATGACCATTGCATTTTAGTAAAGAAAACTGAAACCCAGAGATTCCAGGCCAGTTGGCTAAGGTCTCACAAAAGGTCAGCCATGTCTCCTGACCCTTGTGAGAGCATGTTCCTGTTTCTTCCCATCATGCCACACTGAGACCTCCTAGGGCTCCTGTCTTCAACACCAAGTTGCCAGAGGGAAGCATAGAGTGCCAAGAGTCTCGGGGCTGACCACAGTGGCCTGCCTAAGCAGAGGTCAAACCCTTGCCCATCAGACCCCAGGAAAACAAAGATGGAGCCAGTCAGTAGGACACTGCCCATCAGCCTACAGGCAAAGAGGTGTTACCTATCCTTCCAGGCACAGACCAGGTGCTACCTCTTCCGTGAAGCCATTTGTGACTGTGTCCTTAGACTCACAGACCAGGAGGGACTGCAAAGGGGTATCATAGAAAAGACTAAAAAAAAACATTTCATTTCATTTTCAGTTCATATTCAAACCTTAGCACTGTGATAAGGGATCCATAGGAGAAAATGCTTTAGGAAACATTTGGCACAGCCTCAGCCCTAGAGGTATCCAGTAAATGTTAGTTCCCTTAAGAGTCAAAGGAAGGGGCTTCATTGCTTCCATTTCATTCATAAGGAAACTGGGGGGCTCAGGCCTGAGGACACATAGCTCATAAGCAGAAGAACAAGGGTTTCTCATTTCTTCATGCTTGCCTACCTCCTAGGACCATAATGACTGCAGAATGGGAAAACTGAGGCCCAAAGAAGGCAAGTGACTGACCAAGACCCAGTCACTGGCAGAACCCAGACTTGACCCTGGATCTCCTAATGCCAAGATGACCCCACCCATTGAGTCTCAGACTCAGCCAGAGTGTGTCATGATCCAGGCCCGGACCCCATGGGGAGGAGGAGCCCATGGCAGGGCCTGGGCAGGGCTACGGCTGTCCCTGCTGTACCTCTAGGATTGAAACACAACCTCAGGAGGTCTAGGACAGGCTCTGCAACTGAGCAGGGGCTGTGGGAATCTGGTGAGCAGGCCACACTGAGCAGAGGGCCTGGAGGCCTGGTGTGGGCAGTCCCAGGATGAAGGAGAAATGCTGGGTTGGGCCACAGGCAGCTTGGACCAAGAAGAGGGCAGACTAGTGTCTCAGAGCACAGACTTGGAGTCTTCCCTCACTTTCTAGCTGTGCCACTTGCCCAACTGGGCCTCAATTGTCCCACCTATCCCCCAAGTTGTCTTGCCAGCTGAAGAGGCATAAAAAAGGCAGAAAGCTACATCTTTGACATGAACAAATCAAAGTTCTGGTCCCTGTTCTACCAGTTTCAAGGAAAATGTCTTTAAATAATCACAAACTCTCTGAGCCTCAATGGAACTGATGGTCCTATTACTAGACTGTGATGCTATACCAAAATTTATAGCTGCAAGAAATATCACATTTGGGATTTTTCTTTCAAGAAATGAAATCTTGATCATTCCAATTCTGTCGTCATCAGGCTGTCTCTCTTTAGCCTCAGAAAGAGGAGACTCCATGGTGCCCAGGAATTAGAGCAGGGCCTTCCACCCCCACTGTTTTGGCCACTGTGGAGGCCCTTGTGTTCCAAGACTGGGTGGTTCCTGATGTTCTGTAGTGCGTTGCTCCACTGGGCACGAGGCTGGACCAGGTGCGGGACTGGCCTCCCAGGCATGCCGAGGCCATTTCACATACCCAGGCCAGGTCCCTGTCTGCCCCTCCCTCATCCATTCCCACCCCTCAGAGCACCAGCCCCCCACCCTCATCCTGGGAACTTGGAGCAGTTTCTGCTCCAGCACCCAAATCCCTCAGGTAAGGAAAGAAAAGCAAAGGCCTGGCCAGCATGGGAATAATAGGTGTGATATCTGCAGACATCATGCTGCACAGAACTCCCTCAAATGGTGGGCGAATGGTCCGTAGGTCTGTGGGGCCCACTCCAGGTCTTATACCTGGATCTACTGTGAAGACAAAACGAAACTCTGCAGAAGTTGCCAGCCTATGCCAATCCTATGAAGGAGGCACTTTAGATGATGTAGGAGAGGCCCGGAGAAGGCAACAACCTCAGGGAAGGTTACACAGCAAAGCAGTGTGCCCAAAGCATCAGTGAGCATTCCTTCCCTGCCCTGGAGGCCTCTGCTACCAGGAGAGAGGGTGAAGCAGGTACATTTCTGGGGTGTCTGATTGCCAGCATTGTAGGTGATGTGGGTCTTACTGATAGTTAAAATTAGAACTAATTGGAGAAGTGTTTTATTACAGGGATAAGCATGTGGGCAGCCAAGGAAGAGCCCAGCATCTCAGAGAAAGGTACAGGGGTGGGCACAGGACTAGCACAAAGCAGCATCCCTCCTCTTGTACAAGGACCTTGGGCTGGCCAGGAACTCAGAGCAGTGGGGGTGACAGGGCAGGGGGTATCTTGGAACCTGGCAGAGAAAGAACTTTGTTCTTGACCAAAAGCCCAGGGAGTCAACCTCTGAATATGAGCAAGGAAGCCCAGGCACTCACACTGGCCTTGGTTTGCCTACCTGGGAAATAGGTACAATGGCCACAAAAGGGCTGTAAGAATCAAACACTTTATTCTCCTGCCATTAAAGAATCTTTGAGAGAGCAAAGTTGTTATGGTCTGAATATTTGTGTCCCTCCAAAATTCATGTGTTAAATCATAATTGCAAATGTGATGTCATTAGGAGGTGGGGCCTTTGGGAGGTGGTTAGGTCATGAGGGTAAAGATCTTAGGAATGGGATCAGTGCTGTTACAAGAGAGACCCCAGAGAGTTTCCTCACTCCTTCTTCCATGTGAGGACACAGCAAGAAGATGGTCATCTATGAGCCAGGAAGCATCCCTCATCAGGCACCGAACCTGCTGGAGACTTGATCTTGGACTTCCAGCCACCAAAACTGTGAGGACTAAATGTGTGTTATTTTAAAGCCATCCGGTCTGTGGTATTCTGTGATAGCACCCCAACTGGACTGAGATGAAGGTGGTCCCACTCTCCATACCCTCTGTCTGACAGATTTTGTGAGAACGGAAGCAGTCGAGTTTCCACAGGTGTCATGACCTCCCTGCACTTCTCTAAGCTGGGGGTTCTCCCCCAGGAAACCTGACACAGGGCATGGAGAATTGTTCATCTGTAAGAACGCCTGTGACACTTGCAGAGACACATCAGGGGATTTATTCACTTTACAAAGCATGTGCTTCCTTCACATAGGGAGATGCCCCAGGAGTTTCCCTCCCCACCCCAGATGTGGGAGAGGCTGGAGGTGGGTGGAGAAAATGCAGGCAGCCCTGGCTTTCTCATCCTTAAGAAGAGGGGTTGGAGGACTGGTCTCAAAGGTTGGCGTGGTGTTGGGAAGCTTCAAACAAGAGCATTAGGAAACCCGGTGGGTGGGATTTGGTGACAAACGGAAGCCACAGTGCTCACAAGGGCCTGGGTTCCCAACGATTCTCAAGAACACTGGGAGTGCTGGTAAGAGAAGGACACCGCCAGTCTCACCCCTGGCTGCTGGGGTGGACTAGTGTTCAGGACCCCTCAAGGCCCCCAGTTCCTCTTCCCACGGGGAAGCTAGGGGGAGGCCGAGAGCGGGAAACCTGTCTGTGCTGGGTAGGATCCCGGTGCTCCATGATGGTCTGGCCTCCATGATTCTTGCTCTTGCTGGAGGGTGGGGCACCTTATTCTTCTGAAAAGTGAGCCGAAGCCCCTTCGACAGCCTCTCCGCCTCCACCTTCCCCTGCAGTCCTCCTCCTCTCTGTGGACCGTGTGATCCTTCTGAAACCTGGTCTTGATCGTGGCACTCTCTTGCTCACCCACCTCTGGTAGCTCTCCATCACCGTAGTCAGTTTCCACAACTGCTTGACAGACTTCAGAGTTCACCAGGCTCTCTCCAAGACTTCCCCACGTTCCTTATCTGACAGGTAAACCATCTTATGCTCAGAGAGGCTAAGTGACTTGCCAGAGCTCACACAACAAGACTTGAAACTTCAATCCAGCTCTGGTGATTTGGACAAAATCCACACCCAACCTACAGAGGACCTGACAATCCAACACAGAAGCTTCAGGAAGCTGTATCCCTTGGCTGGGGAAAGCCTAGCCCCTGTGTGGGTGGGGAAAATGGCAGGTAAAGAAGAAGAAGGTTGAATTGTGAGCTCTGAAGGCAGCACAGTGGGTGTCGTGGGCAGAGCCCAGGCCACAAGTCCAGAGGCTTGGGCGCAGCTACCTTTCTGAGCCTCAGTGCCTCCTGGGGGAAATGGATAATAAATCCCTGACCTCATAGTTCCGGGGGAAATATGCATGGACAGTGGGTGCTGCCAGGTGCACAGCAGGTGTTTATCCAAAGCCCTTGCCTTGGCACAGGATCCAGAGGCTCAGGAGTGTGGGTGCAGCTACTGCCAGCCCAAAATCTACACACATACACCCAGCCGCAGCCGACAGTGGGGCTGTGCAAGCCCAGTAAACAACCCATCAACCCCCCTTGCCAAAAAGAAACTTTTTTTAAAGCAACAGAAACCAACATCTCTGCATGCTGTGTGTTGATGACAGGAAAAGGCTTCAGAAAGGAAAAGGCTACCAGGGGTGGGGGTGGAGGCCAAGCAGACAGAAGGGGAGAAACAGATCTGATAAGGGAGCTCTGCTGCCTGGGCCCTGGACTAGCCTGTGAGGTTGGGGCATGGGGCACTTAGCCCTTCTGCAGCCCCTGCAACTGCTGCGCTGGGGATAGGGATGCGGGGGACCTGGGCTGGGGCAGGGATGGCGCCCAGCCCTGCTGGGCACTCCAACAGCAGTGTTCCAGGTTCAGTGATGACTACCCCCAACTCCCCACCCCCGCCTTGGGACAAACCGTTTCCCTGACCGAGCAGAGGTTCAGAGGCTGGTGGTCCTTTGTCTAGTTCTGCAGCCAACTCACCTATGGTCTTGGGCCAGTCTCTGCCCTAATGAGTCTCAGTGCTGAAAAGGAAGTACTGACTGTCTGTGGTGACAGCATCAGGACATAGGGCTAGCTTGGAAAATGGGCAGTTCAGGGTCATGGGCTCACTGTGGGGCCCTGAATAAGTGGTTTTAGCTGAGCTGACTGAGACTGTCCCAATCTGGCACTGAAAGTCTGCACCTCAGGAAACCCCACACTCCTGGGAAAATCACGAGTCACCCTGTACTCCTCTGGGCTAGAATTTGCTCTGATGAGACATCAGAGGTCTTCCCCAGCTTCCTGCATGGTCCTCTCCATGACAGAGGACTGGGCCTGTCCTCTTGGACAAACTTGCAGCTCAACTGGAGACACTGGACTCAAACCTGCCCAGGAGCCCAGATGGCCTCTAGGACAGCAAGGAGAGTGGGTCAGGAACAAAAAGGGGAGCAGGTACAGAAGGTCTAGTGTGGCATGGGCCTCATGGGAGAAGTCTTACAAAGCAGAGAAGAGCAACAGAGGGCATTCCAGTGGGATAACAGCTGAGGTAAAGTCTGAAAGGCCGGGCAACTGAGTACTGTGCCGAGCACTTGGGGCAATGGGGTACTGTGCTGAGCTAGACGGTGGGGCCCCGACTGGCCAGCCCTCAGGGGCCTCACAGTTGAATTTCTAATTTACTGCCTCTGCTCTCTGAATTCCCTCAGCTGCATCCGCTGCCAAATGATTTGCACCAAAACAAACACATAAAAAAGAAAAACACAGCAAAGTTCTGTCTATTTTTTTATCCTCATCCGAGGGCATGCTTATTGATTTTAGAGAGAGGAAAAGGGAGGGAGAAAGAGAAGGAGAGAAACATTGATGTGAGAGAGAAACATGGATCAGTTGCCGTTCGTATGCACCCCTTCAGGAGACCAAGCCCAGAATCTAGGGGCCCTGACCAAAAGTCAAACCCGAGACCTTTTGATTTGCGGATGACACCCTGCCAGCTGAGCCCCACCAGTCAGGGATGTGCTTTTTTTTTAAGTGAAGATGGACTTTTCACAGAAATTGAAACCCCCCAAGGGTGCTCTGAAAATGAATGCCTACGCCTCCCCCCACCCCCCATCACGTTTCCCTGACTCTCTGTGCAGCCCACGCCAACAGTGACAGACCACCCTAGAGAAACTGGTGGGAGGCCTAGTGGAGAGGGCTTACTCTTATATCCTCCGGCCCCACCCCTACCCCAGGGCAGCTCTGGCTTGGCAGTGCCTACCTGCCAAACCCCTTCAAAACATCTCACCAACAGCTTCAGAGGTGGCAGGGAGTCGCCAGCCCTAGTTCCTTGTGCCCAAGGGACCTCATACTTCCTAACAAGTCATTCACTCTCTCTGAGCCCCAGATGCATCATCTGTTAAAGGAGGGCAGTAAGACATGCCTTAGGGGTCTGGAGCATGTGGCAGGCTTGGGGGTGGGGGTGAGGGCTTCCAGGAAGCCTAGCACACTCATTTCTGATCTTCCTCTGGAAACCAAACCACCCCGCACCACCCCCACCCTCCAGAAGGGCAGCAAGAGACAAGTGAAACTGTCCACCCCTGCTGGGCTGAAAGCTCCGGTCCTCTGCTGGGAGAAGAGGAGCCACAGGAGGTGGGGACGGGAGTACTAGGAGTAAATGCTGTCACCATCACTGTGGCTACCTCAGCAGGTCTGTGGCCTCAGGGGAGTCCAGTGCCAGATCTGCCCTTCCTCTTTGTCCAAGGGTTTGTTGAACACCTCCAGCCTCTCACCAGCTGAGTCACATGATTTCATACACTCACATACATACCAGATGAGTCACACACACACACACCCATACTTGCTTATTCACTCTATATTCTCAATGATCCTATCCAGGAGGTCTTGGTGTTCCATTTCCTTAAGCAATAAACTGAGATGTACAGAGGCAGTAACTAGCTCAGCACCCTGCTGCATAAAGCAGAGCAAGGATTGCACAAGAGTTCTGGGCTCTTTCCACTGCATGCAAAGGTCCCAAAGGAAAGG
This sequence comes from Carollia perspicillata, assembly GCA_004027735.1. Taxonomy (NCBI): domain Eukaryota; kingdom Metazoa; phylum Chordata; class Mammalia; order Chiroptera; family Phyllostomidae; genus Carollia; species Carollia perspicillata. Next base: position 10,379 of record PVKM010006927.1, on the reverse strand, counting down.
AGTCTTTGAGGGTCGCCAAAGTTTCTGAGCAGGCATGGTTAGGTGGCTGTGGTGAGTTGGACAGAAGGCCCTGAGCCTGGAGACAGCAAGACCAACAAGGAGTCCACAACAAAGGTGCAGGCAACAGGGGGAGTAGAGGGAAGGGGGTGTGAAGGGTGCTGGGAGGGCAGACCACCAAGCTCTCAGCCTCTGGGGACTCAGGCAGGAAGAGGAGGCACATAGAAGGAGCAGGTTGGGGTCAGGAAGATGCCTGGGGTGGGGAGGACATGTAGAGTGCACACAGCACCCACGCTGAGTGTCACCTTCCATTCCTCTAGCACGGTCGTTACCCCATTCCCCAGACAGGAGCCGTGGGGACTGTGCTCCCCCAGTGCAACTTGGCCACTGTGAGACTGAGCCACTGCCCACTGCTCACCAGGCTTCTGCACCCACTGCATTCTCCAGGCTGATTCCCCATGCCAGATTGATGAACAACGTAATAAAGGGGGCAATCACATTACTCCTGAATGCATTTTAATAAAAATCAAATAAAAGCAATTATGTGAATTTTCAAGAGGATCACCTCTCCTCCTTTCCCCGAGGTAGGAAACAGAATGAATTTAGGAAATCATTAAAATCAGAAAGCCAAGCTGTGTGCCACCACAGCGCTGGTGGCTGCCACACAAAGCAGCAGGGAAACCCAGCCCCAGAGGCAGCACAGCGCCTTTCTTTAGCTCTTCCAGTGCAAATTCCACCTATGGGTGAAGAAGGGTAATTAAGAGCCAGGAGAGATGCTTTGAATCCAGGCTGCCTTTGCCCCTCTAGTAGGAACTTCCGAGCTTCAAAGGGACCTCAGACTCCCTGAGGGAGAGCTCTCCAACCTGGCAGCCCGGGGCATGTGGCCTGTAGGGTCCCCAAGTGTACACTGCTCCATGGACTCTTACCAGAACAGGCCCTGACCCTCCAGCTGCCATCTCCTTGGCACTGGCCTGGGCCACCATCTCCAAGCACCACATTGAGTGTGCTCATCTTCTTGGTGCAGGTTCAGGACTAAGCTGCAGCGAGGTGAAGCCACCTGCCCTTGACCCCATGGCTAGAAGCAAGGAATCCTGGATTTACCCAGGGTCCAGAGCTGAAGATTCTGATTGACAAGCCACAGTGTCCCCTTCCGCCCAGAAGAGGGGCTTGCATCAGGACCTGCCTGCTTGCATTTGGATGCTGGCGAAGGAAAGACAGGGATCTTTACTTCCCTGGCCCTTGTATTCACACCCGATAATCCATGTCACCCTCCCACCTGAAGTGTAGGCCAACAGTGCTCCAGAAGGAACATCCATTTTACCCTAAGACCATGTCCCTCAGCCACAATGGTCCTGGGTCTCAGCTGGAGGCCAGCAGGAAAGCTGGAAGCCATAGGTCTCCCTCAGGGCAGTCTGAGTTAGAGGAAAAACCAGGGCTGGGAGGCAGAGGGCCAGCATTGGTTGTGACCCACATTGCATGTGACCTTAGGCCACTTCTGTAGCCTCTCTGGATGTGCAAGCATGAATGTGTACCATGCATATTCGTGTGTGCACATGAGTGTGTGTGTGTGGGGGGGGGTGTGTATGTGTGTTGGGGCAAGGAGTGGCCAGTCCCCAGTTCAGACATTTGGTGCTGTCCCACACTGTCCCACCTGACTCAGCTCAGAGCTACCCTAATTCCTGCTGCTGCTAACAGCTATGGTGCCCTCCTATAGGATGCTCAGGGAAATGTCACCCCAAAAATGAGGTTATCTTCAAGGGTAAAGAATTCTGTGTGGCTCCTCCCACTGCCAGGCTTCTGTGGGGAGTAAGGTTTCTGGCAGGCCCTCCACCATCTGAACCCTGGATGGAAAACTGAGCACTGGTGACAGGGATTCTGGTCTCATCCTCCCATCTCCACTGGTGGCCTTCTCTGGCCTCTGGGCTTCAGAGGCTTCATAAGGGAGGTGGAGGTAGTGACACCTGCGTTTTAGGGCCAGTGCACAGGGGACAGCAGGACAGAAAGACAATGTGTGAAGCCTCTTCGGCCCCTGTTCCCTTGAGGCTAGCTGCCCCTCACACTGCTCTGGCCAGCCTCCCCAGTTTTGCACACAGCAGGCATTCCATAAATGTGTGCCATTTAGGGCTCAGAAAGAAGACAGATTTGTCCAGGAGGGGGAGTTGAAAGCAAGAAAAGGAAGTGCCCCTGCATGCTCTGCAGGGCCTGTGGACTTAGGACCACATATGTGCACATGCGCCTATAGGCAGATGCATAAAAGTGTGCACTCCTGTGACTGCACCCACCTGCTGGCCAAGCCCCAGACCTGCACATGTGTCTTGCATGCACAAGTCAATACTGCAGATAGATAAGCAGCAGCTCCAAGCCCTGAACAGTCTCCTCCCAGCCTTGCCTCCAAATTCCCCATCTAGACAAGCCTTGGAGCAAATTGGCTAAGACATTGAAGGTCCTGGCCCATGGGGTTCCACAGAGATGTCTATCAGCTATCACTTTCACTCAGATTGTATCTTGGTCATTTTGGAAGCAACTGCATGGGTCTAACGCCTGGCTATGCCTACAATCTGGGGATAAAGCTGTTCTTTGTAGCTTCTAGAATATCTGCCCTGGGATGAGGGCTAACAGAGGGATGCCCAAGGACTCTGACCAGGTAGAGAAGGCCACATCCAACGATGCTGGGGGTGAGAGGGAGGGGGCCCAGGGAAAGCCTCCCCCCAAAAATGAAAGCTTGAGTTTTCATTTGGAGTTGAGCCTAAAAGGAGATGGGTTTCCCAAGCTGAGTAGCTGGGAAGGACATTCCAGGTGCAGAACAGCTAGCCTAGGCAAAGGCCTGGCAGCATGCCTTGTTCAGGGGATGCCCAGGTTCCAGGGTGTCTGCCCTGTTTCTGTTAGCTGCACTAGGAAAAAATGTCCTTTCAGAGCAGTCTCTGGAGTGAGGAGGTAAAACAGGGCACCACACTGCACACTGCACCGAGCATGGTTACTAGAGGCCCCTGGAGCGAAGGGCACCCAGGGATGCAAGTTGCTCCTCAAACTCCCCCTGGGCATGCAGCATATAATTCAATATTTGGAAAGTGTGGCTAGCCAAGGGATCTGACCCATAATCTAGAATCATTTGTTCAGAAGAGGAAGGGAGTAATGAATAAACATTCATTACATTCATTATTAGGTAGTGGTTCCCTCTAGGAAGCAAGGGGCCAGGAGAGGCAGAATGTCACCGGTGTCCACAATACACTAGTTCTGAAGTACGGTGGTCATGACTGCTCATTTTAGCATGTTTCACAGCTTATAGATAGTATTTTATATTTATGAAATGTAATGTAATAAAAGTTTTCATTGTGTTTATGCTCAAGTTTATGGGACTGTCCTGAGGTCGGGCTGGCAGAGAAGCCTCTACATGACTACCTGAGCCTGGTATCCTCACAGGTGCTCCGTCTCCTGCTCTGAGGCAGTGTAGGGGCCTGGCCTCTTGTCCAAGCTCCACTGGGTCCATATGTGATTGCAGTCATTTCCAGAATAATGCCAATCTAGCTAGAAAGTTAGGGATGAATACCCAGACAACTTCTTCTCCGGGCTTCCCTTCCTCTGTGTAGTGAGGGACTCTGCTTGTGTCCTGGGTCTGACCACTTAGTTGCACAGTTACACAGGGCAGTTTCCCTACTGGTAAAGTACAGCCTTGACAGAGATTCCATGAGGACTATATAAGATGATGCCCTTTCAGACACAGTTCCTGGCATGCAATGATTACTCCATAAATAGTGGTTTAAAAAAGTCACCGGAACAAAGACCCTCAGTGGAAACAGGGCAGGATTGGAGGATGGAAGATCGTGTGCCAGGTCTGGACCCACCACTCACACTGGCCCCAAAGCCTCTGGATTCCTTTCAGCCCAGGCCTCACTTTGCTTCTGTATGAAGTAAGGAGGAATGAGGAAGCTCTGGCAAAGGCGAACAAGTTGCAAATAAATGCCTGGGCCAGTAACGAGGGCTCTAATCCCCAAGACCCCTCCCCAGGGAAGAAACCCCAATCTGCCACAAGAGAGGGTGTGCGCAGCCTCAGGCCAGACCCTGCGTCTGCTCCTGCTCAGCGTTAGGGGCCTGAGCTAGAGGAGTGTGGATCAAAGGCAGAGGGAATTAGCATCACAGAGAGCCTGGAGGAGGGGAGGCCAGGATTAACTCACTCTCTTCTTCCTGCTGTTCTTTCCCCAGCCCCGGGAGTGGGGGGAAGGGTAACTGCCCACCCCCAAGTCCCTACCACACCCCTGAAACCAGGTTCCAACAGAGAGGCAGAGCAGGGGCAACAATTTCGTCAGGAGCCACAGTGAAATGTGGAGGCACTGTGCACGCATTCTGTAGCCTTTGGCTTGAATGAATAGGAATGAAAATGCCTGGGCTGAAGGGTCGTCTGCAGAGGCTGGAGCCTTGTCATGGGGCAAGGGGCATGCAATGTGAGTCCACAGAGACCGATGTGTCATTTCAGGGACATAGGAGCCTGTGTATGTAGAAAAAGTGTGAGTGATGAGGGTGCTCACACGGGTATTTTCAGGCTGAGCATGAACCATGTGTGTGTAAATCTGTGAGGCCCATCCATGAGTGTGTGGCAGGGTGGGAACAGTGCTTGCACACGTGTACATATCTGTGAATCTGTGATTGCCAGCTTCATATGTGAATGCCTGTGTGAGTCCGGGTAACTTCCGTGTCAAGTGTGTGAACATTTGGATAGGCATGCAGGCAGAGGAGCTGCCTGAGAGCTGGGAAATAAGGAAAAGTGTGAGGGGGACTCTGGATTGTAATATTTCACATGGGGGATGTCTGCAAGGGGCCCAGGTGACCAGCTCGCAGACCTGCTCCTAGGTTCTACTGGGTTCACTGTTCCCACCATGGAACTACATGGGATGACCTGGCTTAATCTCTTCGTGCCTCATTTTAAACAGGGTAATCAGTGTGGTTGTGAGGATTAAATTAGTTAATACAGGGGAAGCATTTAAAACGGCCATTGGCACACAATGAATGCTCTCAAAGGATTCCTTAGTACAATGAGTGCTACCTGGAGGGGGCCTGATAGTGTTGAACTGGGTTGGCTGGAGGAACAGGGTCAGCCCAGAGCCTACCAGGGGCTGCAAAGCCAGGGATGAAGATTGCTTTTAAGCCAGCAGAGCTGGGCAGGCTTTGGAAGTGCTGGGGAAGTGGAGCATGTGGTATCGGGAGAATCACCAGGCACAACCTGAGCCAACTTGGCAGACTTGGCACTTACTGGCCTTCACATCCAGCTCCTCCCAACCCTCCCCTTCCAGCATCCCATCCCACCCCAAGGACCTCCCACCCATTTACTGTCCCAGGAGTGTCAGGCACATCAGTCACTCCACCAGCCCTGTTTCATCCTTCAACTGGCTGGCAAGGTCCATTCTTCATGCCCATTCTGCAGATAGTGAAACTGAGCTTCAAAGATATGGAGAGGTGTGTCCAAGAGGCAGAGCTATCAGATTCAGGCACCCGGGACTTTGGAATCTCAGAGTAGCTTATACAGAAGCAAAGTGCCAATTTGGCCCCTATGGCAGCCCAGTTGGCTCTCAGCCTTTCAGGGTCAGCACTGGCTTTCAAAGCCCCTGAAACAGTTCCCTTAGCTGTTCCTGAATAACAGACAGAGCAACACTTCCCTCCCGACATTCACAGGCTCTGCCCCACCCACCCAACCGCTAGAATATCCAGCCTGACGCCTAAATGAACCCCTAATCTATCTCTCCTATCTCTACAGTTCTGCTGCTGCTGTTCTTTCTGGTTTGTGCATCCCAGCCCAAATGTTCCTCATCTGTGAAGGCCCATTGCAAATGCTACTTCTTCCACGAAACCTTCTCTGATTGCTTCATCCACTAGTGGTCTCAGTCTCCTGGGGCTTAGACACACTCCTCTCTTCAGCACTAACCACTTTACATTGGGGTGGTTCTATAGGGCAGACCAGGAGCTTCTCTGTAGAGCCTCCCCCCATCCTGTATGTCTGTGACAGGATGTTCACAGGCTGGGATGCAGCATGGGCATTCAAACACCCACACTGCTCCATAAGCCCCTCCAAGCCCTTGTATTGTGGTCATATAACATAAATGTTTAATAGCTAAGGGTCTGGAGCAGATTTTCCTGGATTCAAATCTCAGCTCTCCCACTCACTAGTTGTGTGAGCTTGGGCTTATTATCCAACCTGTCTTTGCCTCAGTTTGTTCATCTGTTAGTAGAAATAATAATCACTCCATTGTCACAAGGTTGTTATGTAAACGAAATAAGTTAATGTACATGTTCTTAGACTAATAACCCTGCACAATCTCTGTCCCCAAGCAGATGGGAGTCCAAATGGGAACAGGAAAAGGATTTACGTTTGTAATCTCATTTAATGGTCAAACCACCTTGGAAGTAATTATCACAAGTCCCACTTTACACATAAGGAAACTGAGGCTCCAAAAGGTGGTGTGAATTCCCTGAGGGCCCGCAGCTCTAAGTGGCAGGGCTGGATTCAGGACCAGGTCGTGGGACTCCAAAGTCCACGCTCTTTCAACAAGCCCATGTAGCCTCTCAGTCTGGCAGTGAGATAAGCCTTGTACACAAATAGCTGTGATCCAAGGTAGAAAGTGATAAGTGCCAAACAGGGACTGATAAAGGCTCTGGGAGGGTGGGGGACCTGCCCACCTCTGGAGGGGAAGGGGTGGAGGGCAGGGCAGGCTTCTGAGAGTGGGTGACATCCGAGTACAACCCCAAAAGTGGGCAGGCTGGGTGGGGACACTTTCCAGCTGGAGGGGCCAGTGTAAGCAAAGGCATGGGTCACTGTGTCCACAGTACCTAGCATAGTACCTATGTGACACAGAGGCCCCAGAAATATATGTGGAAGAGAAGGAGGGAGGGAGGACAGGGAAAGAGGAGGGAGGGAGAGAAGGACAGAGAGGGAAAGTGGATATACCCTGACCCCACTAGGTCCAGGAACTTCCCTTCTCACAGGGAGACTGGGTCAATTCCTCCAATTCTCTGAAGCGCTTCATGCAGCCGAGAGTCCCTGTTGTCTTATGACACCCCAGAGAAGTAAGACTTCAAGGCCAGACATCCTGACAATTGGACGTTTCACTCAATACCAGGAAGAACTTCCCAACATTAAAGCCCAGAAGGGCTTCTCTGAGGGATGGGGCAGTAGTGTGTTGGGGCCAGCTTAGACTGGCTGATAAGAGCTGATTTTTAAATTTTTAGGAACCGTGTGAGGTGGTTGGTGTTAAGATGGCAACTTGAAATTGGCCGTGGTGATAGTATTTACATCGTGGAAATTGGCAAACGCTACAAATCAGGTTTTCCCCACTTTGGATAGCCAGATGTTAAACATCTACTAGCACACCACTGGGCCATGTCTGCCCTGTGAGGCAGCAAGCACCTATTCCCAGAAGGATGCAAGCAGACTGTTACCTCCTGAAAAGTAGGAGGTGGAGGAATTCTTCCTTAGTGGGGGGCTCAAATTAGATGACCTCAGTAGCCCTTTTCTGGCCCTGAGAGCCTCTGAAATGTCAGGTTTAAAGAAAAAAAAATGTCCTGACTGGGTAGCTTAGTTGGTTAGAGTAGCATCTTGATACAAGGTTGCATGTTTGATCCCCAGTCAGAGTATATACAAGACTCAAAAATGAATGCATACATAAGTGGAACAATAAAACAGTGTTTCTCCGTCTCCCCCTTTCCCTATCCCTTCTCTCTCTGTCTAAAATCAATATATATATATATATATATATATTGATTTTATTGATTTATATATATATTGATTTATTGATATATATATATATATATATATATATATATATATATATATATATAAAAGAAAAACTTTAATCAGGGTAATCATTCATGCCAGGAAATTAACAACTCGACTCAGAGGCTGGGAGCATGGAAGGGACCTGAAAAATGTGTGAGGACCACAAGCTTGGAAATTTCACAGGTGGAGAACCATCCAGTGTCACAAGTTAGGGGCAGCATTGGCTTTAGAACCTACCCAGGGCTCCTTGCAGTGCCTTTGGGCCGGACTGGTACAGACAGGGAGGGTTTCCTGCACAGTTTGGTGTGTGTCTCCTCCACCAGAGTGTAAGCTCTGTGACACCATGGACCACATGTTCACTGTTGGATCTCTAGTGCCTAGTTTTGTGCCTGGCACACTGCAGCCATTCAATAACTATTTGTTGAATGAATCAGTGTGTCTAGGATCCTGTCTCCTGGTAGCATTTTGAGAGCTTGGAATGCCATCCTCTAAGATCATTACCTCTCGGGTTCCCACTCCTGTTTAGTGGCAAGGAATCAAGAGACCCAGATTCAAATACAAATTCTGCCCTTTCCTGTATGACCTTGGCCAATCCCCTGGAGTGCTCAGTTTATTCCTCTGCAAAGTGGGTTGCGCAATCTCTGCCTACCTCTTCAGGCTGCTGTGGCAGTCAGGTGAAACATGAAGTGCTTGTTATAAACTCTAAAGTGCTGTACCCATTGGAGTAAGCGGGGAGCTCAGAAAGCTGGATTTGATGGTAGGGCCAAGCCCAAGGGTTCAGGTAGACACTGGATGCTGGCCAGGCTGTTGCTGTTAGGGCTTCTGCATAGGGTAATCTGGACCTGACCAGCTTGTGATGGGGGTGGTGTGTGTGTGCAAAATGAAGCTCAAGGTTTTAAAGGGATATGTAGGGGAGAAGGAAATAAAGATAGCCAGGAAGAATTTGGGGAACCCTTTTCCTCCTAAGACCAAGTGTCTTGGAGCAGAAGGAGCAGGTGAACCACTTCCTTTAAAAGCCATTTGTGGGTCTCTGCAAAACTGTTTATTGCCAACCCGCCAACTGTTTATTGAAGGCCAACCGCCAAGGCCTTCAGCACCACAAACTGCCTCAGTGGACAAGCTTGAACTGGCACCTACCAAGTCAGGTGTGGATGGGACGGAAATTCCTGGTATGTTCTGGAATCAAACCAGTGTTCCAAAGGATTTCATGAAGGCAGGATTTCTGCCACTGTCCCATACAGGTATCCAAAGACCCCTCTTGGGAGGGTGGGGGAACAGGCTGGCAGAAGGGGAGAGAGGCACAGCTCACTAAGGCAGTGGGTCCATGAGAAAGGAAAGCAAGGAGTGGCAATACCCCTAGAGCCTGTCCAAGTGGCACCTGAGTTTTGCAAAGAGGGTGAGGGCAGCAGGAGACTCAGAACTGGGGCCAGGGAGGCAGATGAAGAGGGTTCCCATGGAGGGGCTGCAATGTCAGCCTGGACCCCCAGTGGAAAGCAAAATAGAAAGGCCCTGTGTCAGCAGCCAGGCCCCTAGGCGGCTGAGCTCTCAGCTCCATTCTGTTCAGTAGGATTCTCGTTGGCACCAGCTGCAGTCAGGAACAATGCCTGGATTTCTTTCTTTCTCCTTCTTAAAAAAAATTTTAATAGAGGGGAGAAAAGGACTGGAGCCACTCATTGAACAGCTCAGCATCGTGGAGGCGTCTGGGACCGAGTGTCCTTGAAAAACAGCGCAGACACAGGAGCCCCACAGCTGGCTACAAGGTGCAAGAAGGCACATCACACTGAGAGCTCCGGGACTCAACCCAGATGCTGCCTCACGCTTGCTGTGTGACCTTGGATAGGTCCATGCCTTGCTCTGGTCTCTGTCCCCAGAGCCCCCACCAGAGCTTGAAGTCCAGAGCCTCCAGTCCAGAGCCCACTCGATGCCAACTCTTCTCCATCCCCCAAACTCTTAAGAGTAGCATTCGGTCTGGGCAGTCCTTCCTGATAGCCTGTGAGCTCCTGGAGGGCTGGGTCATCCTTGTGTGACCCCTGCTTCTCCCGTTGCACTTGACTGCCTGTCAGTCACTAGGCTCTGTGCTGGCCAATGGGATAAAGCACAGTGTCATCCTAAGCCTGCAGTCTTGATGGGGGATGGGGAGTGGGGGGGTGAGGGTACACATCCAAATAACCTCCCTAACTGGTGAAGTGCCACATTGGCAAATGAAACTCTGTTTCCTCATCTGTAAAATGGCTAAGTGACTACTACTAATAATCAGCTCATGTGAAGATAAAAGGAGTTTGTGTGTAGGAGATACTCACACCTGACACATAGTAAGGGCTTAATAAGTATTTGCTATAATGATAATGATACTGGAGGTAGGGGCAGCAGCACATGGGGGTTGAGACCAGGTAGATTGCACACCTGCTAGAGTTATCCGGATCGGCTTCTGAGCAAGTGGTTGTGATGGGGCCTTGAAGGCTAGGAGGGGTAGGCCAGAAGGCAGGAAGAGCATGAGGAGGTAAGAGTATGTATATAATGCTGGCAATTCTGAAAGCCACTCAACATGACTACAGGACAGGGGCAGGACAAAAGGGGGATGAGCCTTGAGACTAGAAGTCTTCTGTCCAGGTGAGGAGGG
>PVKM010006926.1:16204-42990 GCA_004027735.1 Carollia perspicillata | reverse complement strand
GAATATAAATCCTCGCGTCCATGGATGCATGACACCCATCCAATCACATTCTTGTTGGGCTGAGTTTAGCCAAGTGTCCTCTCTCGGAGAGCTTATTTCTTGATTCTCCCAGAACTCTCTACATTTTGCCCTTGGTTTCACAATCCATCAGCTGTAACTTTCCTTCAAGCCATGATGACCTTTTAATATTCTCAAGTAAAGGCCTACATTTATTAGCGAGTTTATGCCTTTTAACGGTACAAGAATTTGTATTAGGATTGTAATTGCTCTTGTTGGTGCTCTGGATGTAGAGGCATGTAGGTCTTAAGTGACTGGGAGGAAGTGATGAATTTCAATGTCAAAGCTTATGCTCTTAAGGCAGATAATATTCGGTACGCCAATAGCCAGATCTCCTCTAATTCTGAGCACACAAAGGCACCATACTTCACCACCTTGCCAAGGTAAAGCTTTCTCGCTCTTTCTCATCCTGAAGCCATGTGTAAGGTCTCCCGCAGCCTGAGTCCCTGAGCAACAACAATGAGCAGAGCCCTACTGGGGACTTGTTTTAAACATTAGCTATTTGCTACTTTAACCCCTGAGATATTTTATTTACTAATCTAATTAATTCATAGTTAGGTATGAGGAGTGGGATGGTGGCATAACAAAATCTTGAAATACATGGTATTGGCTTCAGTAGCCCTTCTTTGGGTAAAGAGGAAACTGATAACGGAAGTTCTAAGAATAGTGTCCATGGTATACATGGAAAAATATTCAACAACATTGTTATCTACACACACTTGGGAGTAGCTTATGTGCCCATGGGAACAAGCTGTGTTGAAAAACTGGTGACAATGAAGTCTATGAAGTTATGTAAATAGATCTCTCTGAATGGGCAAAAAGTAAGTGTGAAGATATTTGTACCCCATGTGAATGTCACCAAAGGGGGACTTCAACAGAGGAGGATTGTAATAATGAGGAGATAGGATTCCCTGTTCTGTGGATACCAGTCAGCCTCTTCCCCCAGCCGTCCCTGTCCTTCACCCTGTGGGCCCGTGTACAAAGTGGCCGTGGTGGCAGGGGTACGGGTAATACACGGGCTCAGCAACAGGATTTCCACTCACCAAGGCTGACCAGGCAATGGCCCTGCCTGGTGTTCAGTCTTTCAGCATCAAGGACAAACTGAATCCCCAACACGCAGCATTGCCTGGGATGACCAGCCAACTATCTAGTGGCAGGTTGGTTACATTAAACCACTTCCATCATGGACCGGGCAACATTTTGTTCTTACTGGAAGAGACACTTACTCTGGATGTGGATTTGACTTCCTTGAATGCAATGCTCCTTCCAAAACTACCATCCGTGGACTTGCAGAATACCTTTGCCTTATCCACTGTCATGGTGTTTTCTGCACAGCATTGCCTTTGATCAAGGAGCTCACTTCCCAGCAAATAAAGCAAGGCATTGGACCCATGCTCATAGATTTCAGTGCTATTATCATGTTTCCTACCATCCTCAAGCAGAGGGCTTGAAACAACAGTAGACCTTTGAAGACAGATACAGTGCCAACTAAGTAGCAAGGAACTTGGCCAAATTGTGTTCTATGTTTTGAACATTGATATTTAGCTGAGATTTCTAAGCAAAGTGTTAAAGATGCAGCCTGCTTATAGTAAAATGTGAGAGGAGAGAAAAACACACAGAAGGCATTGTTACCAGTAGGGACATACTCTTTGGACTGAAAGGGACAGGAGACAGGATGAAATGAAGAAAGGCTATTGGAATTCTGGGATTCTATCAGATGGGACAAAAGAGCTGTCTGGCTGCCAACATGCATTACTGCTCAAAAAAAGAGAAGAATGACTCCAAGGGTAATTCAAAAATCAGCAGGGCTGCCACTGCCACCACAGGGGGTTGGCAGGGCCATCTCCACCTTGATTGCAAAGGACAAGGCTGTCTCCTCCTCAGTTTTACTGGGCCAGGATGCCACCACCCATTGCCTCAGGGGCAAGGCTATTACTCAGAGCCTAGCAGGAAGATGGTGCCAGCACCTAGAATATGCCTCTGGGGGCTTAGAGAGCAAAAGGATAGAACCCAAAAGGATTATTCTTGAGCTTTAAGGTCTAATAGAGGGAAAAAGATATAATGGAATTTGCTCTACTAAGTTTTAGACTTGCTTGGGGTGTGTCACCCACTTTGTCTTTCCAGTTACTCCTCTTTGGAATGGGACTGTCTACGTCTGGGACACAGACACTCCCATTCCAAAGCACGTAACTTGTCTGGTTTCAGAGATTCTTACCTGGAGAGAAATTTTGCCTCAGGATGAATCATACCTCAGATCTCCCCCACACCTGATTTAGATGATATTTAGGACTTAGAACTCTGGACTTAGCTCTGGACTTAGCTCTGGACTTAGCACTGACACTGGGATGAGGTAAGAATTTTGGAGCGTTTGAAATGCGGAGAATGTTTTTGCATGTGAGAACGACATGAATTGTGGGGGGCCAGAGAGTAGAATGCTATGGATTGAAATATGTCCCTCCAAATTCATTTGCTGAAGCTTTAACACACTCAGTGTGACTACATTTAAATATAGGGCTCTTAAGAAGGTAACTAAGGTTAAATAAGGTCATAAGGGTGATGTTCCAATCCAGTACGGCTGGTGTCCTTATAGAAGAGGTGGTGGGGAGAGAATGAGGACCAGTGCACAGAACGAAAGGCCATGTAAGGATAGATACAGAGACTATCCTCTGCAAGTGGAGGAAAGACGCCTCAGGAGAAATCTCCCATCCTAGCACCGTATCTTGGTCTTCCAACCTCCAGAAATGTGAGAAAATAACTTTTGGTGATTTGAGTCGCCCACTCTGTGGTATGTTGTTATGGCAGCCTTAGAAGACTAATTCAGGCTGCATTTGACAAGGTAAAATAAAAAAGAGTTGAGCTCATAAAATAATTGGCTGGCTTTCAAGTAAAAATGGAATGAAGTAGAGAGAACACAAAACATTCAGTATCTTACAACTCCTTGACTTTGAAGAATAAAAGGTAAGCTTTAGCATGCCTTTCAGAGACAAATGGCCGTATTTTTGGAAATCAACTTGATTTACAGATAAGAATTTATATTTTTAAAGTATACAATATGATAAGTTTTGTTAGCTACATATAGCCACTCAAATATAAAATGCTCCCAGCTCCCCCAGAGGGTTTCCTTCCCATCCCTTCCCGTTCTGTGCTCTTGGCAACTGGCCCCCTTTCTGTTCACTCTGGGTTAGCTGTGTCCACCTTAGGATTTGCACATAATAAAATCGCACAGTGTGTGCTCCTCTGTGTCTCCCTTCTTTCGCCCCGTTAGTATGCTTTTCTGCAAGGACAGAATCGGGCCTAGATAATTTTTTAGTCAAGTGCTACTAACACTGTACTTAATTAAAATAATTATAATAGTGATAATAACATTAATAACAAGCTTAAACAAACTCTCCCAAAGGGGGGAAAAAAGAAAGAATACAATGCAGCTCATTGTATGAGACAAATATAAATCTGATATCAAAATATGACAGATACTATAAAAATTAAAATTATTGGATATTGATAATGATAACATATGTCCAAATATTCTAAACAAAATATTAGTAAACCAAAGGAGCAATGTAAAAATATTTATTATGAGGTTGTGCTATCCCAGAAGTGGAAAGATGTTTAATCATTAGATAATTTATTAGTTTATTTTTAGTGTCTCCTTTTTACTGAATATAAATTTTTAAGGAAATTAAATTTCTTCTATGTGCATCTTTAATTATGCTTTATTAGTCTTGTTTAGAAGTTTTTTCCTCATTTTTGAAAATTTGTAGATAATATTTGTTTACAATTTCAACTCTCCTTTTCATACAGACATATTCTGGTAGAGAATTCTTCTCACATAGTTGGATTATGATTAGGAAATATAGCTTAATTTCTATATTTTTAGAATTTATTAACCTTTATTTGTCCGTGTACATGACTGGTTTTAAAAAATTACAGTTCTGTGAACATGAAAAAGCAGAGTATATCTTATTATGCAGCACAAAGTTTTGCATAGATATATACCTATGTTGGTTGCATTATTTAAATCCTCCACCTCCTTAATACATCAAATTCTGGGAGACATCTATTAAAATGTTTCATTTTGTTTTCATCTTGACTTCTTAGTATTTTGAGGAATTTTTGCTTTGTACACTTAGCAGTTCTTATTTGGTGACTAAAGTTTGTGGTTTTTCTATCTTCTTGGGGGTGACTTTGATCACCACATAACATCTTTCCTTGTCTCATTAAATGCTTTTGGCTTTGAAGGTCTCTTTGTTGTCACATCAGATATGTCTCTAATTTCTTTCAGTTTGTATTCTCCTTTATATCTTTGCCTAATATTTTATTCTTGACATTTATTATTTTGTTTTAAATGTATTTCTTACAAGTAACATAATGGATTTGTAGCCCATTTTGACCGTCTCTGTCTTGATAGGGGAATTCAGTCCTTCCCATTTATAGCAACAACTAAAACACATGGCCTTATTTTCTCCATCTCACATTACTTTTACTATTTAATAAACTCAGTGGTTTCTTCTTTACTCCTTTCCTTAATGTCAGTGGACGCGTGAGCTCCCTTCTCATTCTACCTCCGCTCCTCAGGAGAAGGCCAGCTTGCCTTTCGCTCTGCTCCCCAGTCCCTGTCCTCACTGACCATAGAACATGTAGGAAGAGGTGCGTATACTTTACCAGTAGTCCCTTTCACATTCTGGGTTTTGATGAGATCATTTAGAATTTTAAGGTCCAGGCTAACTCATTAACATGTATGTCAAACTTCATCTTAGAAATTTCAATTATTTTTATGTCCATCTAAATACGTACAATGAAAGCCTCATTGCTTATTCCCGTTTGTTCTCCATATTTCTTTTCTACCTTGAGATTTCTGTTTTAATTCAACAACAGTACAGTGTTTCTTTCAGGATAGGACATTGGGGTATTTTGCTGTGTGAAAACATATTTTAAAATATCTTTTTATTAATATTCTATTGCTGCATAACAAATGAATACAAATCGTACAATTTGAAAAAACACAATGACATATCCCCTTGCAGCTGTTACAAGGGTCACCATTAAAAACACCAGAGATAACAAGTGCTGGCATGGATGTGGACGAAAGGGAGCACTTGTGCGTCGTTTGTGGGATTGCACGCTGGTGCAGCCACTGCGGACAGCAGTGTGAAGGGAGTGCCAGTCCAGGTGACAGAGTAGGTAAACTCTTTCTCTGCCTCCTCCCTGGATCACATCAAAATTACAACTAAATGACAGAGCAATCGTCATTGAGAACCACCTGACCACTATCTGAACAGAAGCTCTGTAACTAAGGATATCAAGAAGCAGCCTCACTGAGACTGGCAAGAGGAGCGGAGAAGTGGACCAGGCAGGTCCCACACCCATGGTGTGACAATTAAGAATTGGAAGGAATACCTTCATGGCAGAAGTCGCCCCTGAGGAACAAGGGGTCTCACTCCTCTCTGAGCTCCTCAGCCTGCGACATCAGGGCTGGGAAAGGAGCCCCCATACCATCTGGCTTATTCAGCAGAGATTACATCTGAGAAAGACAAAGGTATGCTAGAGACTGAGATTTCTCTATATGTGATCATGCAGACTCACTCTCTCACAGACTCACTTGCTCTAAGCTCCAGTGCAGGGGCAACAGCTCAAAAAATAACAGAAGCAAATGGGGACCAACTACATCGACCCATTTTAAGGCAAGTACTGGAGGGGCAGAAGCCAGAGCCATTCTGTCCAGGGATGAAATAACTGGCAGGTGCCACTGTTTTTTTGTGGGGCACTCCTCTAACCCAGCCAGCATGTGCAGGCGGGTCCCAAATCTGAGCTCTCCATTAACCTAGCTCACACTGTTCATAAACTCTGCTGAGTCCCTGAGACCCCGCCTCACCCAACTTGCCCTCCTGGCCCAATTCTCTTCCAGCAGCTCCTCCACATAAGAGGCCTGCCTTGGCCAACTATGCAGACACTCCCAAAATCTTTGACATCAGTTAAAATGTCCATATTACCCCCAAAAAGCTACACATTCAATGCAATCTCTATCAGAACACAAACGACATTTTTCACAAAACTAGAACAAATAATTCCAAAATTATACACAAAAAAACCAGCCCACACAATATTCAGAAGAGAAACAAGTTTAGAAGTGTTATGCTACATTACATCAAACTATACCATAAGGCTATATAGTAACCAAAACAGCATGGTACTGGTATAAAAGCAGACATATAGAACAATACAGATACATGCAAAAACATAAATAAATAAAGCTATACCACCTTCTTACATCATATAAAAGAATAAACTCAAAATTTATTAAAGACTTAAATGTAAGACCTGTAACCATAAAAATCCTAAAAGAAAACAGGCAATAAAATCTTTGACATTGCTCTCAGTGATATGTTTTGGATTTTTTTTTTTGGATGATGGGACTACATTAAACTAAGAACTTTTGCACAGCAAAGAAAACTATCAACAAAACAAAAAGACAACCTAATTACTGGGAGAAAGTATTTACAAATCATATATCTGATAAGAGGTTAATATCAAAAATATACAAGGAAGTCATACAACTTAACACCAAAAACCAAACAATCACATTAAAAAATGGGCAAAGAACCTGAATAGACACTTCTCCAAAGAGGACATACAAATGGTTGATAAACATGAAAAGATGCTTGAGGTCATTAATCATCAGGGAAATACAAATTAAAACAACAAGATACCATCTCGCACCTGTCGGAATGCTATCATCAAAAAATCAGCAAACAAGTGTGAGGATGTGGAGAAAAGGGAACTCTTGGGCACTGTAAATGGGATTGTAAATTGGTACAGCCATTATGGAAAGCATTATGATTATGGTGGCTCCTCAAAAAATTAAAAATAAAACTGTCATATTGTTGGGGCCTGGCTTACTGATGCAGTCAGCCCAAGAGGCTGCACTTCTTGTGTTGCCCACGAGAGGGCGCCAGCATAATTGCCGTCAGAGCAGCCAGCATTGCATCCGTAGAGCTCGGGAGCCAGCTGTCAATCAAGGTACTGATCACACGCTGATCAGGCACCTAACTGACCAATCACTAACAAGATCATGCACTGATCATGCACTGATCATGCACCCAACTGACCTATCACTAACAAGAGCACGCGGTGATCATGCACCAGGGCAACCTATCAGGGTTACTTTCACTTTCCCGTTCCTATATAACCCCCACGCTTAAAATAAAACCTTGCAGTTTGAACAGAATCCAGTCTTACTGCTGTTCTTCGCGCCTCTTGTTCCCACCCCTTTCATCCGTTTCAGGTAGACTCGGGACCCTCGTTGACTGCTCCGCGGGCCGGAGCATCATATGCCCTGAAAATTCTATCACTGGGTATTTATCTGAAGAAATTAAAAACATTAATTTGAAAAGACACACACCCCTCTACATTCATTGCAGCATTATTTACAATAGCCAAGATAGGGAAGCAACCTAGGTGTCCATTAGTGGAGGAATGAATAAAGAAGCTGTGATTCATATATACAGTGAAATATTTCTCAGCCATAAAAAACAAAACTTTTTAGCATTTGCAACAACATGTATGGACCTAGAGGGTATTACATCAGACAGAAAGACAAATACCATATGATTTTAACTTATATGTGGAATCTATAAGATGAAGTAAACAAAACAAACAAACAAACAAACACATAGATTCAGAGAACAAATTGATGGTCACCAGATGGGAGCAGGGTTGGGAAGATAGGTGAAAAAGGCGAGAGGGATTATAAAGTACAAATTACCAGTTATAAAAATAGCCACAAGGATGTAAAGCACAACACAGGGATATATCTGTCAAAAGTTCGTAATAACTATGTGTGGGGTCAGATAGGCACTAGACTTACTGGGATGGTCACACCGTACGGTATGGTACATGGTGCCTAACCAATCACTGTGTTAGTGTACCTCAAACTAGTATAATACTGTATGTGGCCTGGAATTAAACATACATTTAAAAAACATTTAAAAATAAAGCAAACGGTATGAAGGATCCTTAAAAAATTAAAAATAGAACTACCATGTGATCCAGCATTTCTACTTCTGGGAATAGATCCAAAGGAAACAAAAACACTGACTCAAACAGATATCTGCACTTTCGCGGTCACAGCAGCAGCATCTACACTAAGGCATGGAAAACCTAACCACCCATCAGTGGGTGGATGAGGAAGGAAGTTTGAAGTTTGGTATCTACACAAATATAACATCACTTAGCTATTAAAAGTGAGCAAATCCTACCACTTACAACAACATGGCTGGAACCAGTGAGCATTATGCTGTGTGAACTAAGTCAAACAGAATAAACAAGTACTTTATGTCATTTATATTATAAAATCTATAAAATAAAAGCAAACTCAGAAAAAGAGATCAGTCCTGTGGTTACCAAAGGTAGCGGGTAGAGGAGTGAGAATTTGGAGGAAGGTGGCCAAAAGGTCCAAACTTTCAGTTGTAAGATAAGTTAGTATTAGAAATGTAATGTGCAATGAATGACTAAAGTTAACACTGCTGCATAGAAAAGCTGTTAACAGGATTAATCCTAAGAGTTTTCATCACGAGGAGAAATTTTTTTCGTTTTTTTTCTTCTCCTTTTTAGTGTATCTATTTGAGAAGATGGGTATTAGCTGAACCTGTTGTGGTAATAATTTCTCAATACATTTAAATCAGACCATCCTGTTGTATGTCTACCTTAAAAATACAGTGATGTATGTCAATTATTTCTCAAAAAAATGGGGGGAAAACCCTTAAAAATTAAAACAACATCCAGTATTATCTCAAAATTGTATAGGTCAGAAATTCAGGCTGGAATCTCTGCTTAAGGTCTCACAAGACTGAAATCATGGGGTTGACCTAAATGGGTCCTTATCTAGAAATTCTGGATAAGAACCGCTTCTGAACTCCTTCAGAGTGCTGGTCCAATTCAGTTCCCTGTGGGTAGAATAGGGTCCTCATTTGCTTACTGTCTATCCGGGGCCATTCACAGCTCCCGCTGCCACATTCCTTGGCATGCAGACCTTCTATCTTTTAAAGCCGGCAATGGTAAAAATCTCTGGCTTCCTCTTCTGTTACCAACCAGAGAAAACTCTCTGCTTCTAAAGGGCTCAGTTAATCGGGTGGGGCCCATGTGGATAATCTCCATATCTTAAGGTCAACTAACTTGGATCTTTAATTATAGCTGCAAAATCCCTTCATATCAGTATCTACATTCTTGTTTTATTGTTTAGTCTTTATAATCTTACTGACCATACTGTCCTCATGGATGAAAATAAATGATACATTGACTGAAAATTTAGTTCTTGGATCATAGTTCTTCACTCTCAATGATTCACACAATTTATCCCATTTTCACCTAGTTTCTAGTGACACTGATAAGATATCCTAAGCTATTCGACACACATACACACACATTTTTTCCCCTGCTAAAATCGATTAAGGATTTTTCTTGATCCTTAGAATTCAAGATACCCAGCATAACTATCCTAGAGTTATCCTCCAAACCACTTACCAGTTTCTCCATGAAATCTACCTCTCTGTGTTTTAGCTCACTATCGTGAGATATTTCTTTTAAATTCTGCGCTCAGGAGAAATCATCCTCTTCTTAAGTTCATCTCTCCAAGTTTCAAATGCAGAGAATGTTGTATCTTGTTCCCTAAGCACTTTGAATGCTCTAGTTTTATTTCCTTGAGAGTTTCCACAGGCTTTTACTTAAATTCCCTTTTATTAGTTATAGTTAATTTACAGCCACCTGTCCTGATCAACTAGGTCCTGCTCTTTCAAGTCAGAGGGTCCCCTGAATAGGTTGTAAATTTTCCTCAGCTGCTCATGGTCCTGTCTTCCTTCCACCCTTGTGCAGGTCAGGCCGTCAGGACCTCTCTACTGTGCCAGTGGCAGACCTTCAGGCACAGCATTTTCCACATTTGCAGCCAGGCATGTAAAACAGAAACATCTTACCTACCTGTGGAGGTACTGGGAGGCCTGTGTCCATTCTCCGTGTCTCACACATAGCAGTTCTCCCCAAACCACAGAAAAGGGCATCAGTTTTGCCCATTGGGGCTTCCCCCAGGTCCCACTGAGGTCAGAAGAATCAGGAGGCCCCTTCAAAGACCTCACTGAGGCAGCTCCTCTCAGTGAGAGCAACAGGATTTCTCTGCCTGAGACCACTTTGTCATAAGGCACTGTCGACTCTACCATCTTTGGCTCAAGTTGAGTCACGTCCGAAAGGAGAGTTTCAAGAAGAAACCATATCAGGATCTGGAGCAGGTTTAGTGTTTTGCCTTAAATGAGAGCAGTCAGGTTTAAACATTTTAATTAATCCATTACTAATTTTTTTTAGCCTGGCTTATAACAAATAGAGAAAACCTTCTATCACGATCCCAAGGAAGTTTCTGGGAAGATGGCAGCCGGGGTGCCAGAGCCCAAAACCTCCCCACTCCTGACTTCCTGCTGAGCATTTAGGAAAGAGATCTTGGAAGGGGCTGCATTCTTCTTGGCTCTGGGAAGAAGCAACAATCAGCAATAGAGCAAACAGTTTGCCTTGCAGATAATTTTGAGGTAGAATTCACAGGTTTTAAGGCTCCCTGGGGGAAAACCAGCAGACAGATGATAATAGACGACTATGGAAAGAACAGATCTGAAAACAGTCTTTGCTGCAACCTCAAAGAGAGGCAAGTCTCTCCCTCCTGTCTCATGTCTTGTTCTGATTCAGGATGACAGATGGTTGAGCCTTTGTATCCAACCTATACTTCAAAATAATTCACACACACAGAGAAAGAGCAATTTTTTCAGATACTTACAGTAATTATCTTTCAGTGTTGGAGTTATATGTCATGACTATTTGTTTTTTAATCTTATTGTCTGAAACTTATTTCATGAGCATATATTTCTTTTATAATAAAAACAGCATTTTATAGAATATTATGGCTGCTACTGGTCTTATTTCTCCTAAAGTGTGTGGAATAATTTGAGGCTCCTAAAATGTCTTGTTTTTTTGTGGGATTGCTATTCTACACTACGAGAGTTTCACAGATCTGATCATTTTGATGGCAAAACCAAAAGATCAAGGTATTTGGAAATACCGAAGATCAAACTATTTGGATATAGATAGATACAGATATATAGACATAGAGCTAGATAAAGATATATAGCTATATACATGAGGTCTGTCCAGAAATAGTCCAGCCATTGTTAATGTAACTGAAATGCTTTGCACAACATCGATGCAACCTGGCAGCCAAGGAAAGTGGACTGGGATGAGCGTGCACGAACAATGATGACTTCACTGTACTAGTCAATGAGGTGGTAGACACTGTTGAGTGAGTATGTGTACTGTGTGGCGTCACATTCAAAATCACTGAGTGAAGCAATGAATCGGTATAAAATCTTGCATTAAGCTTGAACATTCCTCCACAGAAACTGTTCATGTGGTTCAGAAGGCTGCAGCTATGGACAGCTGGTGATTAGCAGCTTCATCACAACAATGCGCCTGCTCATGCAACACATCTCATGCAGAGTCTTTTGGCAAAACATCAAATCACCCAGGTGACTCAGCACCCCTAAAGCCCAGATTTGGTGCCCATTGACTTCTGGCTTTTCCCAAAACTAACATCACTTTTGAAAGGGAAGAGATTGAAGACTGTTGATGAGACCCAGGAAAATACAATGAGGCAGCTGATGGTGATTGGGAGAACTGTGTGAGGTCCCAAGGTGCCTACATTGAAGAGGACTGAGGCATCATTGTCCTATGTATAATATTTCTTATATCTTGTATCTTCTTCATTAAATGTCTCTGTTTTTCATATTACATGGTGTTTGGTGAATATAGCCTTTCCTAATTTACAGCTTTTATTACTTGGATTCAAAATACTTAATGAACTAAGAAATTGGCTGGTTCGCTTCTACAAATAAAAGCAATAACAAATACAAAAATATAGCCGGATATATTAATATTTTGTCATACTCTTCTATCTCACCCATTCACCAAATTAGGTACACGGTTATATTTACATTCATTCATTCATCCACCCATCCACCCATCATCCATGTTTCCACTCATCTAACTATTAAACAAAGCCATTGAATGTAAAACACTGATATGCAAAATGAGGGAAGTATCCAGACAATGCCCTGACTGTCGAGGATTTTATGGCATAATTGGGGAAACAAATGGTATAAAATTGAAACCTAAAAATAAAACAAGAATATAATAGACTGATTCTCTGTCATAATAGATTAATAAGAGTGATAAACCAAGTGATATTAATTGAGAAGAAGGAAATGGTATGGTATCCCTTTGTTTAAGAAGTCCTCATAGAAAATGAATTTCAGTTGCACTGTGAAAGAAATAAAAACACAATTTTTTGGAGGCAGAGAACAATATAATTCAAGAAAAAAACAAGCAAAACACTGCAGCCAGAGCGTCTAGCCCTCACAGGTGATACTTGATGAGAACATTTGCACCTGCCCTGCAGGTCACCAGGGTTTAGGTTTTCCCAAAGAGTGAGAGCCTTTATATGTTGCCTCCAATTCAGAACAAGGGCATCTTACTGAGCAGAAAATTAATGAGGGGATAGTTTATAGCTGATTTACTCTTTGAGGTGCTACCAGACTCATCTCTCCTAGTCACCGTTCATTATGTATTCATGAGCCAGGCTAGCCATCTTTCATTCTTTATTGTATTCAGGAAGGGGGAAAAAACACATAAAACCATTTTCCTGGCTGAATGAGTGAAATAATTTAAAAGCCAATATGTTAGCCTGGCAGCTTGTCTAACAACCCTGAGAATCTCTTCAGCACAATAATTAAAGTAGTTCTTTCTTTATTATATAAATTATTCATTCACTTTTAACACAGGGTGAGTGTTTATGTTTATTGAAATGAATACTGAAGACAGTTCGGCCGTTCCGAAAGTCACCTCCCATCGGCTCATCACACTTTCCTCGTGACGCAGAATCACTACACAGCTGCTCTCCTGGGGAGTGAATACCTTTTATTTCACAAATGTAAGATTGTACAAAAAGATCAATGTGGTGTTTACACCGGCAAACGGACATAGTAAAAGCATGCATCTATCTACTCAACAGGAACAAAAGTATTCTCAAAGGCAAGAAGCATTTTGTGGATACCACCTCCTGTACATCCTGAAAACACTAGATTTAATGTCCCTGTCTCTCTGAGGTACAATTCATGGAGACAAGATGAGGAGACTTGGAAAGGTCTTAATACTAAGTACAAGTAGTAAGTTAAAACCCCCAAAACTTCCTTAGGCACATGAGGTCCCATCACCGATCGTTTCACTGTGCATCTCCTCCCTCATATACTCATTTCCCACTTCACTAGCTTAGATTCCACGCTATCACCACTTCTTGATCCTTAGGCTCAGTTCCCTTGCCTCTACCCCTCTGTAACACTAAACTAACTGAACTTCATTAAGTCCCAATCTCCATCAGCACTTGCTATTGTCAATCTTTTACATTTTAGCCACTGCTATTTGAGAGGAGTAGTATTTCACTGTGATTTAAGTAGGCATTTTTCTGATAGATAATGATATTGAGCACTTTTCTATATGTGTTTAGCCATTTAGATATCATTTTAGTCATTTAGATATCATTTGTCAAGTACTAGTTTGAGTATTCTGTTCATTTTTTATTGGGCTACTTGTCTTTCTCTTATTTATTTGTAGTTCTTAATATATCTTGAATTTGTACCCTTTACCATTTACATAGATAGATACATAGATACATAGAGATATACTTATGTTTTATTCTCACTCTCTTATTGGTGTCTTTTGATGATTAGACATTCTTAGTTTTAACTATATTCAAGTTATCATTTCTTTCTTTATGGTTAGTACTTTTTAATGTACTGCTTATGAAGTCTTTGCTAATGAGCTTACATCTATTAATTCACTGAGGAAATAAAAGCAACCACAGATTCTATATCCTAACAACAAATTTATCAACATGCCTGCACTTCTGTTCATATACTCTGCCTTCCCTCCTACTACAATGGAAAAATTTTCCCAGCTCCTCAAAGACCAAACCTGCCACTGCTCCCATACTATGTCATCTATTAAACACATCCTCTCTTGCAAGTATATTTTGCCTATGTCTCTAGTGAGGGAAGAGAGGACTAGCACTCAATGAGAGTCGGTCACATAGAAAGACTATTGAGAGAAGTAGTAAAGGGAACCAGCCAGCCAGAGGCTCCCCCCTACAGTGATAGAGCTAGGAGAACAGTATGAATATACTTTCCACTTCTTCTCCATTCTCTTACTGGGTCTCCCCACTGGCCAAATTCAGTTGGAAGCCAGAGGTTAAGACGGTTCGTTTATGTAATCCATACAGGTCAGTTTCCTGTGGCGTAGACAAGGGTGAAGAAAGATGAAGATAGCTCTGAAATGGAAAATGGCAGGTAGACAGCAGAGTTGATCCCTTCCCCCATCTTGGCCCCTCTTATGAGTGAAAAACTTATGTCCCTAACACAAGGGACACACATTTCCTTCAGCTCCCAAATTAACACAAAACGATGTTAATTTGGTCATTCTTCTGATGGAAATCTCTTGGGTTCCAAACACAATCTTCTTTTCTCCTATTCTGAACCAGAAACACAATTTCTTTTTGGAAATCAACTTGGATCAGTTACTCCAGCCCATACAGTGACCCAGTTCTCTGTCGGTTCATTAGCATGAAAATCCTCAAATGGCTCTGGGGGCGGTCCTATTTTTTACTTCATCAAAACTATGACTATTTCCTTGTGGAAGTATTCCTTTCTGGGGCACTAGGACCTCTGATAACCATTCATGAGGATCTGAAGCAAAACAAAAACATCAAGTGTGTGATTAGGGATAACAGTGAGAAGGACTACTGCAACTTCGTCACTTGCCTTGATGCATTTTACGTCAGAGAAAGCACTATATACTAGCTGTAAGCTTAAGGCAAGAATCTCATCATACAGGACAGTACTCCAATCCTCCAAGAGATTCTGAGTCCTTGCCAAGTGATCTACCATTCTATTAAGCCAGCTGCCACAGGGTGATAGGTAGGGTAGAGCAGTGCATTTCATGAGGATGAGGCCTTTGCCTCACTTCCTTTGCTGTGAAATGTGTTCCCAGGTCAGAAGTGATATTGCATGAGATATCTTGGCAATGAACAAAGCAAGCATTCTGTTAGTCCACAAATGGTAGTGCTATCAGAAATCTTACAGCAGGGAAGACAAATCCCTTATGAAATGTGTGTTTGTCCTATAAGGACAAAGTGATGCACTCTGCAGGATAGGACTGATACAATAGAATTAATCTGTCATTAGGTAGCCAGCTAGACTCTGGGTAAATGTTATCACATGGGGGCTCAGCATCAGCCTCTGGTTCTAGAAGGCTGGGCAGTCAGCACAGCAGTAGCCAGATTCTCCAGCTGCTACCACCATGTTGTACATGGATCCATGAAGTAGGCTCGGAAAAGAGGCTGACATCTGAAGAATGGGTTACCTTGTCCACCTGATGATTGAGGGTCTCCTGCAAAGTGGTTGCCCCCTGGTACACATTTACCTGGGACATAAATATCTTCACACTCTGTGCCATTCTGAGAAGAGCATCCACATCTCTTTTCCCCAGAACTCTTTCTCAATAATTTTCCAGTTTGTTCAGATCTCTGAATACCAGGTCAAAGTGTAAGTTCCTGTCCATGAGTCAATGTAGATTTGCACCTTAGGCCATTTCTCCTATGGTGCCAGGTAGACAATAGATGAACCACCCTAATTTCTGCCAACTGGAAAAATGTCCCTTTACCACTGCCCACCTTCTCCCCAGCACACCCAGTGGGAGTGTGTTGCAGTGTAGCAGCAGTTTTCCCGTGGCATGTGAGGTAAATAGACCTATAACCAGGCCCGTGCTTTTCCCTTTTCCTTTAAATTTCCAGAGAGAACCAGTCATAAAGTCATAGATCTCGGCTGGGGGAGAGGCAGCAAAGCACGAGGAGCTGGCACTGGGGGAGTCTGAGTCACCTGATCACACAGTTTACTTTCGCCTTTCGGACCTGCTCAAACCTGGCCCCTATATTT
The DNA here is from genome assembly GCA_004027735.1 of Carollia perspicillata. Taxonomy (NCBI): domain Eukaryota; kingdom Metazoa; phylum Chordata; class Mammalia; order Chiroptera; family Phyllostomidae; genus Carollia; species Carollia perspicillata. The sequence continues at coordinate 26,866 of PVKM010006926.1, read as the reverse complement.
AACTTCCATTTATAACAGAGTGTTTCTGTGCATGTCCAATTTTAAGGTTCAGTGGACTAGATAACGCCTGTTCATGACTGGCAGTTGAGGTCATATACTCCCTTGGTGACTCATAGCCATTCACTCAGTCTCTACCAGGACCCAGTGGCGGGCCAGGAGCTGCTTTTAGGTAAAAAGTGGTTGTTGGCAAAGCATGGCAAGGTCTTATTCTAAAGTCTTCTGTCTCTTCCTGCAGTTTGGGCAGCATATAGATTTTTAAAACTCAGTTGTTTATACTTAAATATTTTAAAGTAAATTAATGACATCTTAAGAATGCACTCCTAAATATTTTAGTATGTATTTCCAAAATTAAAAATATTTTTTCTACTTAGCCAAAACAACATCATTGTACTTAAGAAAAAGTAAAATTTCTTAATATTATTTAATAGTCAGCCTATATTTAAATTTCTTTAATTATGCCAGAAGTGTCCTTTTCAATTAACTACACTTACAACTTTTCTATTGGCTTGACACTTTTGAATAAAAATTTTGGGAAAAAAGTGCTAAATCAGGAAAAATAAATTAGACTGCTTAAAATTGCATATATAAGTAACAAAGTGTCAAAAAAGAAGAGCAGGCAAATCTAGAAAAGTGGCGAACTCTGGGGAGAGGACTATGGCTGCGTCAGTTAGGTGCAGACAGGAAGTTGGGGATGCTAGCAGGGCACTGTTTCATGACCTGAGTAATTTCAGGTGTATGAGAATTTTCTTTGTGAGTAGTAATTAAATTATAACCATATATATATACATTTGAAAAAGGGTGCATATAACATATGAATAATACATTAAAATACTTTTGAAAAGTAAATTGATACACAATTGGTAAATAGTGTTATTTATTAAAAAAGAAAATAATAGAGCTTTCATTGGATTCTTTGATTTTTAGTGACCAAATCAAAATTAAGGTGGCTTTTGCAATGGGAATTATTTAAGTTCAATTTATTTAAAGACTTTACTAAGAATCTAACTTTAAGGATAGTATTATAATAATGACATTTTATTTTTACATAAGGCATTTAGGTGGTTCATATCATAACTATGGCCATTAAATCTAGATCTTGTTCTGTCTGTAATTCTAAATAACTCCCGTGCTTTATAAAGTTATTTCCACAGTTTGCTGTGATAAATGTTGTAACAAATAGTATTTGAAAACCTTACAAGAAGACTCAAGAAGGAAGTTTTACAGGTATAAAATATTGTTTTTAAAAACTTAAAAGTTTCCATTTATTGTCAAACATCAATACATATGTTAAGCTCTAGATTCTCCCAGGGCGAACAGTCAAAGGATGGTTTTGCAGGTTGCAATAATAGATCACTCCAACACCTCCATTTCCCTGAGTCTTCAGACTATTTATTTAGTTATTCAGATGTCTATGGTATTCCAGGGAAGTTTCAGCTTTCCAAATTTTTAACAATCTAGGCCATCATCGAGTTCAGGCTTAGATTTGTCAACCCTGCAGATGACAAATACCACTTCCAAGTGCTTAAACCAGAACATCAAATCCTAACCCCTTGGCAGTGTACCCATAGGAAAGTATTAGGATATGTGAGCCTTTTGTCTCATTCCTCTCATTTTAGCAACCTTATCATTCATATGCACAAGCTTCCCAGGCTGTTGCTAATATAGATGCTGGGGTCTTATATGTTTCTGGCCTACAGGCTATCTCTGCTTTGCCCAGCCCTTCTATTTAATTCTACTAACTCTAGTATTGGTGGTCAGTGGTCACAACCAATCCTCGCAGTGACTGGCCTGGGTAAATCCCTCCCATTGACCTGCCAACAGCAATCAAGACTCAACTATAAGAGGAGGGTATACTCAGCCCACACAAAGGGCATACTTTGAGTACCCAGCTTGGGTGATAAAGGAGGCTTTGCTACTGGACCCTACAGATAAGCCACAGGAATCATAGCAGCTTTACCTAATAGACAGGAACAAACACAGGGAGGCTGCCAAAATGAGGAGACAAAGAAACATGGCCCAAATGAAAGAACAGATCAAAAAAGAACTAAACAAAGTGGAGATAAGCAATCTCTCAGATGCAGAGTTCAAAACATTGGTTATAAGGATGCTCAAGGAACTTATTGAGGACCTCAACAGCATAAAAAGAGACAGTCAGAAATGAAGGCTACACTAATTGAAATAAAGAACAATTTACATGGAAACAACAGTAGAGTGGATGTAGCTGAGAATCAAGTTAATGATTTGGAACATAAGGAAGTACAAAACAACCAATCAGAACATCGAGAAGAAAAAAGAATCCAAAAACACAAGGATAGTGTAAATAGTCTCTGGGGCAACTTCAAGAGGTCCAACATTCGCATCATAGGGGTACCAGAAGGAGAAGAGAAACTACAAGAAATTGGAAATTTATTTGAAAAATAATGAACAAATAACTTCCCTAATTTGGTGAAGGAAATAGACATGCAAGTACAGAAAGCATAGAGAGTTCCTAACAAGATGGATGCAAAGAGTCTCACCCCAGACACATCATAATTAAAATACCAAAGGTTAAAGATAAAGAGAGGATCTGAAAAGCAGAGAGAGAAAAGAAGTTAGTTACCTACAGGAGAGTTTCCATAAGACTGTCAGCTGATTTCTCAAAAGAAACTTTGCAGGCTAGAAGGGATTGGTAAGAAATATTCAAAGTCATGGAAAGTGGGGACCTACAACTAAGATTGCTCTACTTAGCAAAGCTATCATTTAGAATTGAAAGGCAGATAAAGAGCTTCCCAGACAAGGAAAAAACTAAAGGAAATCATCAGCAGGAAATCATTATTATATGAAATGTTAAAGGGACTTATTAAAAAAAAGATCAAAACTATGAACAATAAAATGGAAATAAATGCATATCTATCCCAATTGAATCTAAAAAACAAACTAAGTAAACAAGAAGGACAGAGACAGAATCATGGATACACAGAGCATTTTGATGGTTGCCAGATGGGAGGGCAGTGGGGGAGAATGGGTAAACAGGTGAGGGGATTAAGAACTACAAATAGGTAGTTACAGAATAGCTAGGGGGATATAAAGTACAGTATAGGAAATGGAGTAGACAAAGAACTTATACACATGACCCATGGACATGAACAATGGTATGGGGACTGCCTGAGGGAGTGGGGGTTGCTGGGTGGAGGGGAGCAAAAGGGGAAAAATTGGGACAGCTATAATAGCATAATAATAAAATATAATTTTTCATAAAAGATTCCATTAGGTCTTCAGCTCTACAACCCTGATAATCTGTTTTGGGATTGGGCCACAGTCATCTGTCCTGAAACGTTAGGAGACACAACATTCCTCCAAAGCTTTCATAGAAACCCTTGAGTTTCCATGTGTGTCTGTGATTAGATGTCCAGGCCCTTTTGCTCCTTATGCATGTATGCTCTCCAGGACCATTTTAAATAGCCCAATGATTCTGCTGTCTTTATAATCACGCATTGCTGTAGTGACAAAATTTTACCTTTTACTTACTTCTACCCTACCAGTGATAACCAGAATAAGTATGACTCTACTGTGTGCTATGGGTTGGCCTGTTTCTTGTTCCCCACCAATCCCAACAGGAAGAGATTATGCCCCTTGAACATATGAGAAATGTCATCCAGGAAAACCGCTTTGAGCACCTGTTCCTTGAATTCCTTTAACTTAAATCCTCTTTAAATTACTATAAAATTCTGCTGTTTTAAACCACTAAGTTTGTGGTAATTTGTTACGGTGTCAATAGAAAACCAGTACATCAAATAGCATTTGTTATTTTGGGACGGCCACCTTCCTTCGTTTCACTGAGGCTACGGTATAGTTACCTAACAGGGCGGTTTACGTTTTTTATTTTCATTTTTATTTGGTAAGGATATGGCCCATTAAAAATTCTAAAGGGGAACTAAGGAACATATTTCATGTTCCAATTGTTTACAATTTTTATTGAGTGTTTATTATGTACCCATCCCCCTTCTCTCTCTCTCTCTCTCTCTCTCTCTCTCTCTCTCTCTCTCTCTCTCAAAAAGAAAACACCCACATTTTAATTGTAACACTGGAAATCATTACCCTGGAAGTTAGCACTATTATTCTTCAGTATAATACTGTACAAACTAAGTCTCAGAATGGTTAAGACAGTTGCTTTAGGTCATACAGTTAATAGTTGCCAGAACCAGAAATTAAATTACAGAACTATAGGAATTCAAAGTCTATGCTCATTTTATGACACAATGTGGCTTCCACAGAATCAACAACATTTTATGCTAAGGATCACACTCATTTTTATTTTATTTTATTTTATTTACTTACTTACTTACAGAGAGAGAGGAAGGGAGAGAAGGAAATGTCAATTTGTTGTTCCACTATTTATGCATTCATTGATTACTTCTTGCAAGTGCCCTGACCAGAGAATCAAACCCATCGCCTTGGCATATAGGGGTGACACTCTAACCAAATGAGCTACTCAGCCAGGGCCATACTCATCCTTATTTTAATATAGTAACCCCAAAGATGTATATGCAATATTAAAAATTAATGCCTCTTGAGTAAGATGAGGACAGAGGGTGTCAGTGAGCATAGTTCCCCAGTCTCACCCTAGCCCTTAGTTTTAATTTACTCACCTCAGCTGGCCCAATAAAGAGAAACTTTTAGGGACTCAGAGAGTTGCAGTAAGCACAGAGTCTAATCTCTTAATCACAGCCCTGGGTCATCAAATCAGGATGCATCCAATACTGAGGCTTCCAACCTGCTTTACGAATCTCAGAAGGTGAAAGGATAGATACAAGAAGTTGCAATGTGACTAATCCCCCAACAAGAGGCTCAAATATCATTTTCTTTCATTAAACTAGAAATGTACATTCTAGAAAAATTAATATACCTACTTATCAAAAGCACATTTCTACCTGTGAACCCAGATGGACATAAAGTAGGTATTGACATCAACTCTGAAAATCTGTTTTAGTGACATCCAGTTTGATTGACTCCTTCCCCATCTATAGGCTAAAACTTAAAAGAATGAATTAAAATGCCATATACTACAGGACCTTGTCATTGAGATTTCAGGACAGTGTGTTTCCTTATCACAATACATTTATTTCTCAAAAGTGTGCCCTATATTTTGCTTCTGTAACTGACTTTATGTGAGTAAGAAAATGGAATTCACAATCATTTTTACTCCTTTCCAGTTACATGGTCCTATTGCTACAAGTAACCAGCATTTTATTCCTATCAACAGGAATCTATAAGTGACTGACTCTGCATGGTCACCTGCATAGAGGATTGTCAGAGTAATTGCTCCAATATGAGAAACAAGCTGGCCCAGGTGAGTGGGGCACAGAAGCCCACATCCATCATATCTACACACTGTTGCTATTACCTCTTTATGCCATGAGCCCAAACAGCAAGACCCAACCTAGCAGCCCTAAGTTGCTAAAGTGATGTTTAAAAGGAAAGATGGTTAAGATTCAACCACATGCCATTAGAACTAGAATGTATGAATCAGGACTGGGACTAGGTGTCCTTTTGTCAATAAAAATATTTTTTCAGTAGCAAAAAGAGCAAGAGTGACACTTGGTGGCCAGTACAAGACATCACAAAGAATTGAGCCATCAGGAATATTTTCCTCACCAACTTTGCTCTGGGAGTTTTGAACACACGGCAGAACTATGCTGTGTGTAGAGAAACAAGACCTGTGTTCGCAAGAACAGTGTTACTCTTGCTCTGGCTCATAGCTACATATCGGAAGTGATTCCACACTGTAGCCATTTGGAATGAATAGAAGACGGTGTGTCCAAAGAAGGACATTTCAGGGAAAAAGAAACATAGTCATTAGAACACCAATTCTGATAGCTTTTAAGAGTCTGGGCAAACCTTATGAGATAAATAACTTTAAATAAAGCAATTATCCACTGCACAGAACTGTTTTTGCAGTTTTAGGTTTTGTTTTTATAATAGCTGATACAACGCAGCAATTTGTAAGAAGGATAGATTGCCCAAACCAGTGGAGTTTCATTTAATCTGTGCTAGTATATTTGAGTGTTGTTGACATGAAAATGCGCTCCTTCTCTTAAAAAAATAACAAAAAAATTAGAAATACTATGCCCTGTGGGGACACCATCACTTTCAGGCTATTTGGTGACTAAAGGACAGGGTTTCAGTCACAGAGACAAATTAATTCCATAATATGATGAATAAAACGTCAGAGCAAGGCCCGTGGAACTAGGAGATGCAGTCCTCTGGTTTCCCTTCAAATGGGTGAGGTACTTCATAGAATATGATTCGAGACCTGCAGGTGAGTCTATGTCACAAAGGACATAAGTGATCTCCCACTGGCAGTGTGACAATGCTTCTCTTGTAGCACAGAATAAAGAGCACCAAAATGCATGTCCAGTGACTTTGACTCAAGTCCCAGACATGCCATTCATTCACCATGTGAAACTAGAACAAACGATTCCATCTCTCTGGGGCTTAAGTTCCTCATTTGTAAACTGAGTAGTGTTGGCAGCATGGGTCATTATTCTGCAACCTGGCATGAGGACCCCTCGGAGTTTTCCAACCCCTTCTAACAGTGTGTGGGCACGAAGAGTTTCAGGAAAATCAATACCAGAATCCTCAGCTTTCTGTGTTTTCTTTTCTAAAACTCATCTGCTTGAAAGTTATTTCTTCCCCTCCCCCACCACTTTTTGTGACAGCTCTTTGTCTACCCAATAAGAAAAATGTGTATTTCCTCAACAGTCTAGCATCCTGCTAGTACACAACCCCAGGGCACCAAACTAAGGGATAAACTAAAAGCAGGACATGCCATTCATTTTGATGAGATGTATTTGCAATAAAATATTATTTTTGTGCTTAATAATGATATGTATTATCAATATTGTTTTAATCAAGTGTGGATTAATAGTTGTAATAACTCGCTCAAGAAAAAAGTTTTAATCTTAGAACTTTATGGTGATGAACTGTTTTGAAATATTAAAGACACAGAGTTGTACAAATGTACAAGGACTACCAGTATCAATAAAAAGGCTTTCAAAAATAAAGTTAAGCTAGTAATTAAAATAAATCCTATGTCATACTTGAAATGGAAATGCAATTTCAAGGAGAAAAATGGGTAATGAAAAATGTCTAATTGTTAAGAGTTTTTCATATACATTTTAAAGGATGCTGCTGGCTACCAAATGTCTGTTAAATTCACAGTCTATTGGATACATAAAAAATATGTTTGATTTTTAAATGTACATTTTTGCAATCAGAAACTATTTATTTAAACTTATTAGAAAAATTGTACTCCAATCTGAAAACATGTAAATATTTTTCTAAATTCTTCTAGCATGGGCTGTGAACACAGAAGTCTCAAAGCCCTTGAACTGAGTATTTTTAAGCCTTGCCTCCCTCTCTTCGATCTGCCCACTGTAAGGCTTTATGAAATAGTGCAGTGTTGTGCAGGTTTTTCGTTTTGTTTCAAGAACACATGTTCTCTATGGGGGACGTAGAAAGAGCAGAATTCTGCCACCTGGGAAGTCTCTAACGGCCCAGGCAGAGAGCTCTAAGCCCATTGCTCCAACCAGGCCTTCCTCAAATGTGCCACTCTAAGAATAGAACAGAAAATCACTGGTTCACATACAAAAAGGAATAATGATTTTTAAAAAGACCAATTCCAGTGCCAGAATAACAAACAAGTCTTTCTCTTCCTTAGTCTTTCCTATGGAGAGATAAGTAACTATAGCTAGAGCAGCTAGAGGTGCCAAATACTTTGCCCATTTTATTCAGCTTTATCTGTACTTTCATAGAACTTAGGGACAGGCAGTCTTTGTGTTGCCAGATGCACGGGCCTGTATAGGGGAACAGACTTCTCCTTAGGCTCAGTGTCAAATGGCTGCTTACCTGGTTGCCTGAGGCATTAGAAATTTACCACTGGAAATTAAATCAAGTGCTTTAGACCCCTTAGGCAGTTGTCATAGAGTTTCATGGAAGTGGTCCAGCCCTGCCTTCAACCTCTCTGAGGTACAGGAAGGGATGGGAGGCATGGGGAAAAGTCCACAGTCTCTCCAAGGCCTTGTGTAGGTTGGCAGTAGGAGACCGATTGGATGGCTGAGCAGAAAGAGAGGGCACTGTCAAAAGACAAGGCGGGGAGAAGGGGAATGAGAGACCAGAAATGAGTATTCATTAAAACAATAAATGTGTGACAAGCTAAATAATATGACTGGTTACATGTTTCCCAGCTAGCTCAGCGGTAAAGAACTGAGCCTCGTTTATTTTTTACCCACACTGTTGAGCACACAGACTGGCACGAGGCCGATGTCCTGTCAGCTGTGTTTATCTCTAACGTACCCCGCTCCACGTGTCACAGGCAAAGATTCCCGTTCTGCATCCTTAGACCCTTGTAGGTCTAACTCTTAAGGGATTTTTGGTGGGTATTTAAAAACTGCCTGAGAAATTTTTACATGGCATGACTTAACATTTTACCTATAAAGAGGAACTTGCCTTTGATAATTTGCCTGAAATCTTTAACATGGCAGGAGAAAATAAACTTAAACATAAGGTAAAAACAGAAATTAGCTGCCTAGAAATGAATGGAATCTCCATCCCAAATGATATTTCATGATGGAACAGTATCACAACTGCCTGGCTTAGAATAAATAAGAATTCTGCTTACATGCAGTATTAATAGCTACCAAGTTATTGAGTACTTGCTACTTGTCCAACACTGGGCTTTATATAATCCTATAAGTATTTTCACCCCTTTTAATTGGGGACAAAACAAGGTTAGAGAGGCTACATGGCCTGCCCATGGTCAGAGAGGTGGGAACTGCTAGAGCCAGGATTTAAACCCAGAAGGAAACAAATGGGTTGCAGAAGGATCTCTAGCCGTGGGATTCAGTGGTTGAGTGCCAGTCTCCCAGAGCCTTGAGAACAGCGTGCCCGTAAATGGACAGTGCAGCAATGGAGAGAGCTGGAATGAACTGTGTGGGTGTCACCCGTGTGCAGCTGAGCCCTGGGCGGTTTTGTGTGAAATTCTACCGCATTAAGAAACCCCAGCACCTTTTACTGCGTGGGATCACTATCTGATTAAGCATTTTGATAGGTTTCCCACTGGTCAGCTCTCCACTAAATCCAAGTACAATATAAAACAGCCATGCTTGGCTAAGTCCATCCATAATTTACGACCAGCCCAATTTGACCTGAAAGATTTTAAACTATTCAGTTGCCAGGTTTAAAAAATTACTTTCTGGGCAAAATGTAAAGTAGTGCAAGGCATTTTCTGCCTGAAGAAGCACACATGACAGTTGAAATTTTAATTTTATTTATAAAGTAAATTGCTTTTCAAAGAAAGCCACAGTCAACATGTTCAATACATGTTTGATTTCTCAAAAATTCAGAATGTAATGTCATAGTTTTCTATGCCTCTGTCTAGTGCTTTTCACATAAAAAAAGCAATAAAATGCGGCTCTGCAAAAGCAGCTGTTATTGCCACACTGCTCATAGTTATACCCTGTAATTTGAAATTCATGATTGAAAAATGTATAAATACTTCCTTATGATCACAAGATAACAGGATCTACTGAAAGGTTCTGGCCAGCAAGTGTTATTTAAATGTGGACACAAACACCAGGCCAGGTCCTCAGGTCGGAAAAGACCAATTAGCAAATGAATGAATTGGAAGAACCTATATTTGGTATTCAAGTAACTTGGCTACCAAAGTCTAGTTTTTCACCCCATAGCAAGCTAGATCTAGCCAGAGTCACTGAATAAATTGAAAATTTTGAATACAGCTAGGTCCCTTTTTAAAACAAACTAAAACAGAAAGAACACATTTATAAAAGTACACACGCTGTATAAATTTGCAGTTGTCACTTGTCCCTTATTCCTGACAACAGCAGTCAGGGTCATATATGAATATGTCTAATTCTGTGTGTGAAATTTATCCTAGAAAATTGGCTCAACATTTAGCATCCTGTGGCACCTGACTCCAGGGCAGTGCTCTAAAGCGCTGCCCTCTCCTACCTGTGCAAGCTCGGGAAAGTTACGTACCACCTTCAAGGAAGTGTTTATGCCTGCTGCAGGCGACTGCTCTGGGAGTTCACATACATGACTCTACCGGTAAGTATATGAAATACTTAACACCGTAACTGGACACAGTAAATGCACAATGATATAAAGTATTAATGTTGTTAGACTTCATAGAAAACTAATACATATAAAATAAATCTGTGAATTCAAAAGATTGGTGATTGGAGTCAAATTATTCTGCCTTCACAAAAAAACTCTACTACTTACTGGGGTTCAGTATAAAGGATGTTACTGAATCATTTTTAACCTTACTTTTTAAATCTTTTTTATTGAGATATAGTTGACATGACACAATATTAGCATCAGGGATACAACGTAGTGAGTCAGTATTGTCTGTGCTGCGAAAGGATCCTCATGACGTGTCTAGGCAGCATCCGTCGCCAGGCACAGTGAGCTTTGCTCTTTCTTTTTTTTGCATGAGGTTAACTTTTTTTTCACATTTTTTACTGTTGTTCAAGTACAGTTGTCTCCATTTTCTCCCCACCACTCCCCCTGACCCCAGCCATCCCCACTTTTCACTGTTGATCCTACCCCACTTTGTTTTTGTCCATGTGTCCTTTATAGTTGTTCTTGAAAACCCTTCCCCCC